>JAQHUG010000182.1:3362026-3383457 GCA_028555095.1 Dicrostonyx torquatus
TCATCAATGGTTCAAGGAAGAAATAAAGAGAGAAATTAAAGACTTCCTATAATTCAAGAAAATTACCACAAATCAGTGCTAAGAGGAAAATTCATAGCACTAAATCCCTACATAAAGAAGCTGGAAAAAATCCCACACTAGTGAATTAACAGAACATTTGAAAACTTTAAAACAAAAGGAAGCAAACTCACCTAAGAGAACTAGATGGCAGGAAATAATCAAATTGAGTGCTGAAATCAACAAAATAGAAACAAAGAAAGCAATACAAAGAATCAATGAGACAAAGAGTTTGTTTTTTGAAAAAATCAACAAAATAGACAAACCTTTATACAAACTAATCAAAAGGCAGAGAGAATATCCAAATTAACAAAATCAGAAACGAAAAGGGTGGCATAATGACAGACAGAGGGAATCCAGAGAATCATCAGGTCAAATTTACCTACTTTCAAACACAATACGTTTTAGAGGTCATTTTTGCCTTTAAATGATTCCCAAGTAATTGTCTCTTTTGCAGCAGCTGAGTAGCATTCACTAACCTCCCATTTTCTTCCCTCATTACAGATGCCACCACACTTAACTACAAAACAAAATGTTCTTCCCACTTCATATTCTCAGAACATGTACTCCAAATTTTGGCGTTCTGTGTAACAGACAAGTTGTACAGATTTGACTCACTAGTTCTTGCTCATTTCATGGATGAAAATATTCCAAAATTTGAGCATATCTAAAAGCAGAGAAATTAACACAGAAAGGAAGACAGGATCTGACTTCTCTTAATTGCCTTGTAAAGCTTCATGGGCACATGTGATCTCCTCCCCAGAATTTTTTTTTTTTTGGGATATAAACTGAAATTATATTTAGTCTTACACTAACCCTGGTTAAGGTGAAAGGACATAGGGTATGCCCTAAGAGGTTAGGAGAAAGACCTAAGGGAACACTCATAAGTAGGAAATGCACATCTGCCTGATGTGATCAATTGTGAACAGGAAGAGGGTAGTCATTATACCTTTCTCATTTCACTATTAAAATGACAGCCATACTTAGGTCACAGGCAAGTTTTCATGTTGCTCTTTTTAATTTTTAATATAAAAATTAAAATAGATAAAATAGATTACCTATTTTTGAGTAAGTTTTAAAAATTATGCATTTCTCATCACTTCTACCTCACTAGGATATATATATATATATATATATATATATATAATCTAAAAGTTTTAAAGTTTCTAAATAAACTACAAGCATAGAGCATGATATATACATTTATATAATGTAGCCTTAAATTGTGATACTAATGTAAAACTAACCATATGTAGGTATTTCAAAAAGCAATGATAAAATTATACTAATAAATTAAGAAAGGGAATGTGTAGAACAGTGAACACTTCAAGCAGACATTTCAATTTTCATGTAACTGGAAAAGTTAATTAGTATTATATTAATGAATGATCAGCTTGATAAATTTATTTCAAAATATTTGTACAAGCAAGAATACATGTCAATCACATAAATTTCTTCCACTCAGATAAAGATGATATGATAATATTTATCTTATTTAACTGTGATATGAGGTAAAGTCTATAATTATTCTTTTTGGGCTTCTATTGTGTTTTATTCCTTTACTAGAAAATAATAGTTTTATGAAATTCTTTCATGAATCTAAGAAATACATGTATGTTTATTTAGTATGCAAAAATTTCTGCTGATGGGTAGATGGACTGATGAATAGATGCACAGGTACTCATATTGGTCTATCTTATTTCATCAAGATTTTATGCATTCTTTTTTGTAATTTGCTATCATAAGGATAATTTTGAAAAAAAAACTACTTTCTTTGAAATGTATTTACTTTTTATGTAAAGAAAATGAATAGAAACTAACTAGAGCTGAAGGAATCCCTAGTGGATTGGATCACTTTCTGGACAAATATGAAGACTTGAGATAGTGTCCCCACATCTTTGACCTCACATATCTGTAACCCCAGAGCTGTGGAGGGTGGAGACTGGAAGATCACTGGGACTCTGTGGCTGCCTGCCCTGCTGCAGGGTCAGTGACAAACCCTTTTTCAAAGGAATAAGACAGAGCAATGGAGAAGAGCACCTGAATGTCTTCTCTGGCATTCAGACATGCTCACACAGGTACCCAAACACTGCGTGTATGTGTAATCTCTCTCTCTCTCTCTCTCTCCCTTGCTCTCTCCTAAACACACACATTCTCACTCACTCACAAAGCCTAACTTGTTTTCATGAGGACTGAACAGGCAATAACATGCACTTCCAACATTAACTCTAGTATTTAGGGAAATTGTCACACCTCTCTTGATGGTTAGTTACTAGCACTACTCTTTCGTTTGATTCCATTACTAGGTTAATATCTGTAGTAATCTTTTTCCCTAAGTCACTTTAAAATGACCTCTTCAAGTCCTTGCCAGACTCCAGTGTGCACGCTTAGTGAAGTGGTACATTCCTTATCCCAGTGCTTGAGAAGAGCTGAGAAGACAGCTGCAAATTCCAGGGCAGCCTGGTTTACATAGAAACCTCTAAACCACCATGGACTCAAGAGAGATTCTATTTCAAGGAACACAACAAACAAACAAATGAACCAATACCTTCCATACCTAAGTCTTCCCAATAGTGACCAACACCTAGAGTGCAATCCCTCTCACTAGCATTGCTCCAAAATATATTTTCATAAAAAAATCTTCACTTCACCTGCATCTTATTCTCATTCCTTCCACTCTTCATTTGGATCTTGGGAGCTCAGTCCTGTGGGAGGAAGGAGAGTATAAGCAATTAATTCAAGACCATGAGGGGGTCATCTTCTGAGACAGTTTGCTTGAGCTAATGGGAGCTCACCAACTCCAATTAGACTGGGAGTGAACAAGCATGGAAACAACCTAGCCCTTCTGAAGGGAGTTGACAGCTGGGGCAGACTGTGCAGCCACTCATAGTGACACTGTGATGTGTCTCTACTGCATATACCAGCTTTGTGGGATCCTATTCTCTTTGGATTCAAACCTTGCTCAACCTAGCTGTAGTAGGGATGGCCTTGGACTTTCCACAGGATGGGGTGCATGACACTCCCCTGGGTTGGAGAGGTGGGGAGAGGGTCTGTGCAGGGAGAGGGAGAGGAGTGGGGGGAGGGGACGGAGTGGGAATTTGAATTTTTTTTAAGTAATAATAAAAAAGAAAAATTCTTCACAGTGATTGAGTTGATGGTCTATCTATGGACACTGTTGAGGCCATACATGTCTATCATTTCAAAAGCCAATTGTTACAGATTGGATGCAGTGCAAGTTTCAAGCTTTAAATGATGTTGTCTGTCTTTTAAAAAAAACGAAAACTTACAAATAAGGACTAGCACTGTGATTTATAAATGTTCACTAATTGTCATGTGCATGGCATCATGCCTGATGGGAGTCAACACTAATGTCTTCATCTGGATTCAACCCCTAAACGTATTACAAGTTTCCTTTCTTTTAACAAGATTTTATTGTTTTTAATTATGCGTGTGTACGTGTGTCTGCATGTGGGTACATGTGAATGCAGGTCTCAAAGAGACCAGAGACATTGATGGTGTGCGCCACTTGACATGATTCTGGGAGCCAAGTCTTCACAAGAGCAGCCTGAGCTTTAACCACTTAGCTATCTTTCCAGCTTCCATGGAAACATTTTTCTTAATAGACCAGTTTTAATCTTTCTAAATACACTTGTAAGCACTAATTTGAAGCCAGGTTTGGACAATATGAGGATACAAACAGTTCATTAGGAGCTTTTATGGTGTCTTTATACATGAGTGGGAAGTTCTAGAACTAGAATGGGTAAGACTGAGGCTACTGAAGCAATGTACAAAGCTGAAGCTGAAGATCCAGTAAGTAAGTTCATGGGATTCAGTTTTCCATCCCTAATGAACCTCAAATCAAACAGGAGCGGAATACATGTTATAATCATAACTGCATCTGTGCATAGACCCGCACTGTAAAGAAAGCAGCTATTCTGTGATAAGAATGAGCTCTGAGATGTGCCATTCAGACCTACTTCTAAGTACTGTACTTTCACTCTGTCCCCTTTTCCCTCAGAATAGGAGCACTGTTCCTTGGCTGGCCTTGAACATGAAACTTCCCTACACTGGTGGCAAAGTAAATGGTATTTCAAGAACGTGCAGCCTTGCCTGGCTCGCCTGCTTTCCTTGTTTATAAAAAGAGAGGGAAATGCCTGAGTAGTGTAAGCAGAACTGGGACCTGACCCTTCCAAGAAACCATGCAACACAGATCCAGGAGGCCCTTCTTATTCCCTTTGCTCTAAAAAGTTCCTATGTACTCTAAAGTCCCTTTTCTCAAAAAGTCCCTATGTGCTCTAAAGTCTCTTTGCTCTAAAAAGTCTCAAATTTCAAAGTAGCAGCAATGACACTGATAACAAAGAATTCTGGGTAACAGATTCCTTCTGCCTACACACAGTTACAGTGAATTATTTTTGTGTTGGGATTAGTATGAGAAAAAAGATGATGTAACGTTGCACAGCTTATTAATTTTACATGTTATTTAATTTCAAAGAATATTATCTCGCAATAAAAATGTTCATTCTTGTTCCCTTGAAGAATTTGATATTCTTTACACACACACAAACACAAACATACACACACCAGAAAAGAAAATTTCCAGAAATATAGCCTTATAAAACGTGACAAAATTAATTTACTTGTGATAATCAATCTATGTTTATTTTTATTTTAATATGAATGTATGTGAGATAATAATCATTTATCTGCCACCTTTTATTGAATATTTTAACCTCTACTAAAACTAATTTCTTCAATCACTTCTTAGGATGACAAATATGACTTCATTGTTTACTGGCTTTAGGGTTGAATTAAGCATAGATTTGCTTTAATACTAATTATTCATGCTGCCAGGAAGAGCAACCACTTTTAGATATGATCTCATTTTTAAGGTTTGAAAATGTTTACTTCACCAAAATGTGAATAAACAATAATAATAGTAATAAATATTGACAATAGTAGTAATAACAGCACACAAACACTCCCTATTGCTTCAGTTTTCATGTTCCAAGTTCTGTCACATGTGGAGAGGATGGTATCAACAAAGCCAAGCACACAGATTCTTGAAGTCTTTCCATTTAGCAGAAAATAAATACAATGATATATGTTCATTTTCTATTCCGTCCATTTACTTAGGACTTCAGTTTCATATTTATATTTTCCTCAAAACTCCTACAACTTAAATGTTGTTCAGGATTTTGAGGAATTTTGTTTTCTTTAGGTGAAGACAAAACGCTCAGTCCTTATTAGCACATCTAAGTTGTTTCAATACCACTTCTTTCTAATGCTTTCTTCTTGTATTCAGTGTCAGGCTCCTTCTTGATTTTCCCGTGATATTTTGCTGGTTCCTTTATCTTTGTTTAACTCTCCATTTCCTTTGGGAAAGGGCGTTAATGAATTTCTAAAACCTTAACATCCCTTTATTTTTGGTTTAATGCTTTGAAATTCTCGCATGTCAAATTCAGTTCATGAGTTGGTTCTTGCTATTCCTTTCTTTCTGCTGTGTTTTGACTGTTAGCTGATTATTGTTCTTCCTGAATATTAATTAATACTAACATACACTTAGAAAGTGCATTAAAAGCATTTCAATATGATTTTTTCACTATTTTTTTTTCTCCCAGGGTTTTGGATCTTTAGTTCTCTGCCACGATGCTTTTTCTCTTTCATTTCTTTTTACACTTCACTATGTAGATATGGTAATCTATTTAGATTTTACAGTTTAGTCAATCTCCTTTTAAAAGTCTATTCTTTCAACATCTGTTTTATGTATACAATTAAATATTATCATATTAGCTTCCCATTACCCTCTTCTCATGATCACATATTGTCCTATGTGACTCCATTCCAAATTCAGGTATTATTCTTTGCTTAAATGTTTCAGACTTCTCCATTGCCTCTCCATTTGAGTATTTCTGTTTTTACTACTATTTTCAGTATGAAAGAAGAGGGTTATAAACTGAAAGTAAATCGATTAGGCATGGAAGGGGGCAGGAAGATTAACTAAAACTAAGAATATATGGAAAAATCTTAAGAACACCCAACCACAAACTAATTTCAAATTATAATCTAATCCTTCAGTATTCTAGTATGTAATTTAGCTCATTATTTTAACTTGTAATTCCAAGAGTAATTTTTAATTTCAAATGTGCTAATTGTTTTCTTTTAATGTTTGACTTTTTTTCTTGTTTTTTGGTTTTCTTGGTTTTTTGGATTTTTGAAACAGAGTGTCTCTGTATAGCTTTGGAGCCTGTCCTGGAAATGACTCCATAGGCAAGAGTGGCCTCAAACTACAGAAATCACTCTGCATCTGCCTTCCACAGGCTAAGATTAAAGTTGTATGCCACCAACACCCGGTTGCCTTTATTTCTTAGAGTATTTTTGCCTTAACCATTTAAATAAATTTTACCTAGATTTCTTACATTATTCATCTGATTTCATTCAGTAATCTTTATAGACATAGCTAATGCCTAAATATCTGAAGACCTTGTCAGGCTACTCCTGTTTTGATAAATCTGCTGAACTTTAGTGATCAGATTTTTCATTCCCTTTTTCTATACTTTTATAAAAGCTGTGTTTTTAATTTTGAATTTTGAGAACATTTATAGCTTGGATATTATTTTTTTAAATCTGGGATCTTCCTATGTGGTTGTATATAGTCATATATTCCATGAGCACTTTGATATATTCTATTAACATTTTATTAAAAGTCTTAGATTATATCTTTACCTTACTTTTTCATATGGGAATATTTCAACTTGTAAGGTAGGTTTGTGAAATAAGTGAGATGGTCATTAATTTCCAGGAAACAACATTTTATTTCTTCACTCACATTCTGTTTCTAAGCTGACATTGTTTATACTACGAGGCAATACTAATTGACCATAGGTAGGGTTAGATCATCAACATACTAGGTTCATGCTGTGATCCACATTCTAAGTGGAATTAAAGTACTATGTCCTATTCAATATGGACATTAATATTCAAACTTCTCCATTTACTGGCAAAATATATATTCATATATGCAAGCAACAAGCAATGCATAGTGCACTCATTACTTTTTTTGAGGACCCATTCCATCTATCTTCTACTGTTTTACTCTTTTAAAAATATATTTTTAAGTATTTGTTATTTGTTTTCTTCATGGATGTTATATTGTTAGAACAATTTGCTGTTTTTTCCTGAACTTTTGTTCATTTTGTCCTCACTCACTCCTGTGTGCTTCCTTTTACTTCTAGGGTTCTGCCTTGTAAATACCGATTGATCCAAAAGCTCTCCCAAACCTATTCCATCCCATCTGTGAAGAACCTCCTGCTGAAATTCTCGCAGTTTCTCCAAGTATTAATGCATTTTCACTTAGGGTTTTCTGAGATCTGAGTCTTGCATGCTGTTGAACATCCCAATGCCTTCCCTCCTGGTCACCTGCATTAACATGGATATTTAATCACATTATCTTTATGTCGCTTCCTTTAGAAGAATGTTAAAACTGCCCAAAGTGATTCTCAGTGTTTTGCAGGAAGACAGATTGTTCTTTGCTTTTGATAGGCACATTTGGACAGATATTCTCTCACTTGAAAATGTCTTAACCAGAAGTCCATGTACTATGCCCTGCCTGCAGATCAACCACAGTGTAGAGCAGAGCTCCTGAAATTCTACACGCAGGACCCCTGTTAGCCTGCAGCTGAACAAAATCATCTGAAGCTTACCTTCTGATGAACTGCTTTCTATCTCCTACGTCTGCTTAAATACTTGTATCTAAAAAGCCCTCTGGCAGCCCAAAGGCAGTGTCTGCTTCTCCCTTCCTGTCACTGGCCAGCATTTTTTGTACTAATGGGGAATGCTTCTGAATCATGAATAAAATGGAAAAGCTCCAGTTAAGGGTATTAGCTGCACTGCCTTTATGTGATCAAGCATTTAATAGTTTTGAAAGTCACGTGTTTAATCACTTTCCAAATATGTTTTCAACTAGATTTCTTGCAGCTGACAAAAAAGTATGAGTGTTTCTTGTGCCTATAGTATTCATTCATTCATTCATTCTCCACAATCTATTTCTATAACCTACCACTCTACATGTAATAACATTCTAAATAAAAATCATGAATGAGAAGACTTTTCCAATATTTCCCATTTACTGTACATACTAATAAACAAGAGCATCCATTAATTACTCATAAGGCCAGGATCTCAACCAAGAATTATCTATCTACAAAGCCTATAGATTTTTGGAAAAGAGTTACACCTGTGTCCTGACAACTCCCCCCACCCCCCAAAAGAAGAAAGACAGAAAGTAAAAAGAAAAGTAGAAAAGTAGCAAGAAATATAAAATATAAAAACATAAACATACTTATACTACAATGTGTTCATATCATTGCATCTTTTAAAATATGATCTACCAAGTAAATAAAATTAAAAATATATTCTGTGGTAACTATCTTTACTCCAAACAGTTAAGCATGTGAATAACTTTAAAATGCATCTATTATTGGCTACTACTAGAAAAATGACTTTCACATACATACTAACTATTCTCATTTTACTTTAATTCATTTACTTAATCTACATTACAAAGTAGCAGAATTGTTCTGCATCACTTGATCATTTTATAAAGATAAATATACAATTAACCACAGTAATCTAATTAGACAGATTTCTGAGATGACAAGCCGAATGTCAAAATGAAGTAAAAGCAATACAAATAAGTAATCTGCTCTTTATGAGTCCTAGTCTTTGGGAGACAGAGCTAGCAGTGATATCTAAAAATTGTCTATCAGTAAATACAGAACAGCATGGGTAACTTGAAGAAGCATTATGTCAATTTTCAAATCAACAGATGACTACACACATTACAGCAGGTAAAAATCAGATTTCAAACAAAAAACAGAATGAAGAATGTAATTCGGTCTTTCCCAAATCTCCCACTGCTGTAGCATCATTAAACATTCTGGGTAATGATAATGGCAGTATAATGAGAAAAGAAGTGTTTTGATATCAGTGACAGGATTCTCGAATTTCTTTTGACCCTTGACGCTATTATGAAGCATCCTGAGGTGAAGTGTGTTATTTGTTTCTCACAGGGGTTTGGAAATGACAACTTCAGCGCTCCAGTTTCTAAGTATTAACAGAAAAGGTGGAGTGACTTTTTTTTAACTTAAGGATTCCCTTTTCTAAACCTGGATTCCCATGACATTATTACCTTATTGCCTAATTTTATATTAATACCTTATACTCTCACAACCTGGTCATCACACTTTTCTCTATCCTTTGGGTTATGGGATACAGGATTTTTGAGAGTTCATTGAATATTACTTTCTTTACAGAAAAAGAAAAAAGCAGATACCTAGGCAAGAGGTAGCAAATAAGCAGAAAAGCATCTGAAAATGATGTCTTGCGGAACCATCGCCTAAGCCATATGCACCAGACAATTGGAAGCTCCTTGAAAGAGAAATTGTAGCTGCTTACAGAATGGCATTCATCTAACTTGCTAATAAAATTTTAGGCAAAGATACAATAGAAGCATTGTACAAAGTACCTGTAACAATAAAAATAATTTTAACAGCCCATTTAAAATATTTTATGTAGCTAAACTAATCACCAAGATAAAATATAGCTTTCTCTTCCCCACTGTAATTGGAACAGGATAAAATGTTAGAAATTTTGGTTTGTACTTTCTAATATATTTTACAGAATTAATCATTAAATATTTCTAAATGTGACATATTTTACACTGAAAGATTTAAAGTCAAAGTATATATGTATATATAGATGAAGTCAATAAAGCCATATTTATTTAATTATTTGTCAAAAAATAAAAGTTTATAACAGTATTTTAATGAAATACAATACAAAAGTTAACAAAATATTTAGACACTAATTTCAAATGTTAACGTAAAACTAATATGAAAGAAGGAAATATTAAATTCAAGAGGATTTAGCTGTAATTCATGCTTTAGGGTGTGGTGTGTATTGTGAGTAGATATCATTTCTCTCTGTTAGAACCTGGTGGTAATAGTAAGAAATTAGGGATATATGTTTTTCTACCCAGTGCTAGATGAAAGCCCCTATATTTAATTTATTCCTCCTAAAATGGACTGTACTTTTGACATTATTATTAAGAAAAATTAAAATGAATTTAAGATTTAACATGGTAGTTCTTCCACTTAACTGATGCTAGTCACAACCTTTTGTCATGCAGGAATAACATCAGAATTTGCTTAGGTGTCAAACTAATGCATGCATGTTGCATGTATGTATGTATGTATATAGTGTATGTATGTATATAATGTGTTAAACACATTAACTAGTGTCAACTTTAGATCTCTTTCTTTCTGTCTGTCCTTCTTTCTTTCTCTTTCTTTTTTTCTGAGACATATTTCTCTCACTCTGGAACTTATCCACACATAGACGAGGCCAGCTGACCAGCAAGTCGCAGGAAGCTTTTAATCTTAGTCTCACTTAGTGGTAGGCTGACAAGCATTCCTCCATTTTAAGCTTTCTGTGTATGAGCCCCAGGAAGCAAATGGTCACTGCCTGAGCTAATGATAGAATTTAAAGTGCAGATTAAAAACTTGGGAACCAAATACTAAAATAATGGGAATATGCAAAAACTCATGTCTGGAAAAATCAGAAATGTATTCATTTGCATAATAAAGCAATTTATAATATAAGCAAAGTAAAATACCAATCTGAGTTGATTACGAATGAAAATTGAAAATGATGTAGAAAATTACTAGTAAAGTATGTTAGAAAGAGCAATGAGTGGATGTCTTCAGGAAGAGAATTCCAGTGTTGAGAGACATTGGTAATTGTGGGCACATGGGACTTTTGTAAGTCAGCGATAATTAGGGATGGACAATGTGATTGGAATTATCAGTGATTCTCATTTTTTAAAACTGACAAATACAGTGGGTTTGTTTGTTTTTATAATTTTTCTCCAAATTAAGTAGTGCTTAAAATTCCAAACTCAAAAATACAGGGAAATAGGTAGGTGGCTAATAGAAATGTAAAGATATCGGTAGATTAAAATAAAATAAATCGTTTGGCCACCTTCAACATAGGATGCTCAATCAGCATTTATTTTAAACATCTCTTTAAAAGTTGACAGATTACTGATAATGTTCATGTTTTTTCTATCAAACATTTGAGATTCTAAGTAAACTGTTTTAAAGATAAAATATTAATTATGACTTTACTTGCTTTTTCTTGAGATAAAAGGCTTAATTCTGAGAAATCCACAAATCTTTAAGTGAATCATTTCCACCATCTATAAACAGGAATAGTATTGTTTTCCTAGCAAAATAGTCCAAATTTTGTCTGAACTCTTCAGTATATTAATTTTTCTCTGGTTACTACTATTTTTTTAAATTTTCATTATCAATCAGTTCTCATTATGTTAGTACTGACCTCTGGATTCACTAGAATGTTAAAATAGCTAATTGCATTTTATATATTATTTGCCTCATCATTATTACATTATTATTATTGTGTACAGGATAAAAAAGGAGCACCTTTGATTTGTTTAATTTAGTTGATTTAGTTCCATTTTAAAAATATGAATTATTTTTCAGCGTTTTTGTTCACCTTGTTAGACTCAAATTGATAGTGTCAAAGTCTTTGTAAACATATGGTAGCAACTGAACTGACTTCATTAGTTGATAAATTTATTTCACCTTACACTGTTGGCATCCCTCAGAGGTCGGTGCTACCCTTGAGGATCCTGTGTGGCTCTTTGTGTTTAGAAAAGCCCAGCATTCTGGATATGCAGAAGCCCTGGTTGTGATCATTCACCAAGACAAGGTTGTCCCTGAACAAATATTTGAGAAAAAATGATGAAACCTAACGACATTTCATTCATTGATTCTCCTGGACTTATGGTGGCTGTAAATTCATCATTTCAGACATGGAATTGTGGTGATCCATGTCTTTCAGAAGTTATAACCACTGTATTTGTTTTTCTACTAATCCCCTGTGCCTTTGTAGAGGACAAAACTTCTGATCTCATTAGTGAATGGGATACAACTCAAATCGAGCACAGTACATAAAACATTTCTTGTTGGCTCTTTTGTATCTTTCACAGAATTCCCGACTTGTGAGCCTCGAACCCAGTTCATATGCAAAAGTGGAAGATGTATCAGCAGCAAATGGCACTGTGACACCGGCAAGTACCAAGTGCTCACTGCACAGCACAGACTAGACTGGAGCCCAGATCTCTGGGCTGTCTGGCTTCCTTCAAAGGAAGTTTGCAAGCAAAGCTTGTAGAGCCAAGCAAAGTGGCTAAGAAAAGTGGTGAGCAGGCAGCTGGCACATCGCTGGGGATCAGCGTTAAGGATAATAGAGCGTGATATTTGTCCCATGGGGTTTTAACAGTGCTTCATTTTCAGATATTATTTTGGGCATAGGCTAAATCTACAAAGATGAATAAGGAGAACAATTAGGGAAATGACCAGAACAATTTCAGGTCCCCAAAGCATTTATATAACCTTGGCAGTTCATGAATTATTGTGCAATTATCTAGATGATCTTAGCTCTGTCACCTTGCTTTTTATGTACAAGTAATGTTTTCCCCCCTGTACTTAATTGTATCATTGTGCCAAGTCATTCTAAATGCAGGCAACTGAATTATATATTAATCAATGTCATTTAATTCCATTTAATCCACTGTCTTTGAATGTTCCTCTCCTCTCCCTCTTGCAATAATCAACACTGAGTATGAATCGTTTCTAATTGAATATACAGTTCCCATGTACAAATCTAGTTGGGTAGGTAGCAAGGGAGGAATGAACAGGAAATCATCTTGGCAGAGCATAGACACAAAGGTGCTGGGTAGAAGATGCAGTGACAAGTTCTGAGTCACATAAACGGTAGCTTCAGGAAGCCATTTCTCCATAATGCTACTGCGCTGTATCACTTATAATTCCCAGAGTCACCACTTTCTGCTTAGTCCTTGTGGCGGAGAGGCAGTTAGTTGGTAGTTAGTTATTTATAAACCAATTAGATTTTAACATGCAAAATCCAAAGTCGGTGCTTTCTTTCTCTTGGCTGTGCATTTGCTATTAAATCAGAAGAGATGTGATGTCAGTGTAAAATGAGACTAATAGACTGTTCGTGGGAAATGTTGCTCATGAGTGTATCTTTCCTTTTCCAAAACTGTAAGCAAATTCTGCAAGAAAATGTTATAAACATAAAAACCATGTTCTTCCAAGTTAGTTTTTACTAGCTTTTGATGTCTCTTTCCAGATGATGACTGTGGGGACAGGAGTGATGAGGTGGACTGTGTGCACTCTTGCTTTGATGACCAGTTCAGATGTGCCAGTGGCCGGTGTATCCCAGGGCACTGGGCCTGTGATGGCGACAATGACTGTGGAGACTTCAGTGATGAAACACACGTCAATTGTACCAAATTGGGTCAGTAATCTTATAAAACTGTGAAATATCACAATTGAATAGCTCATCACATTAATAATATACATGAAGAGTAGGATAATATTACCTTTGACCTTCTGTTTTTAATGTTTTTCTTTTCTCCTCTTTGGTTTCTTACTTTAGTTGTGCCCACTGCTGGGTTTATTTCTGTGGGTGTGGCTTTCTACATTCATTAAATGCTTTGGTACCATTATTCTCACCTCAAAAGTGCCTCAAAAGGAACAAAACTCATACAAAATGTAGTTTTACTTTGATATTATGCCAAATCTCTTCCCTTGAGTTTTGAGACAAGTATTTAGTAATAGGTCTAATTACCATAGTTCCAGAAAATTGACTATCAACAATGGAAGAGAAGAGAGTAAAGAGCCCAGGACTGTGGTTCTGAGCATATCTTTGATAAAACTGATCCTGTCAGCAGCATGCATTGCTTTGTAAAATATAATCTACCATTAGACGTATTAGTGTGTCAAAAAACAATATTGTAATCACAGGAAAGTATTAGCTTTTAAAACAATAACTGTGCTATTTTTATCATTTAACAGACAGTTTTTACAAAGAGAATTTCTTTATTAATTTCATAAATATTATTCAGTACTAAGGCCTAACTAAACTGATTAAAAATCCATGGCCTCTCTTTAAATGGGTGACATGCACATGTATGAACAATAACATGCTTTATTTACGGTGGTGGAATCTAGAGAGTCAGTTACACCGTGGAAACTTAGTTTTCAAAGACTTTCTTGAATGAACACATCTGTCTTCTCCAAACATTTGAGATCTCATATGACTGTTAATATCTCAAGCATATTCTTCCATGTGCATTTCTGTCCCTGAAAACAGTGGCTAGCTCTGCATCCTGTGTTTTTAAAAGCAAGTCCCTGGCTTTTCTGCAGATTTACCAATTGATTCATTTTTATTTGGTCTGCATTATTAGAATCACAGGAATGATCCAAAATGGCTGTTCAATGCCCTTGAGTTCTGAGGCAAGGTAATATAGGTACTTAATGTTGTTGGTCTCGACATGATTTATAATGGTTTTCTTTTTTGGGGGGGTGGTGAACAACATAGAAACTAGAAAGGAAGCAGAAAACTACTAAGAAAATTTTTCATGTGGACATTTGAATTGAATTGTCTTTAAATCTGAGGGATGTTGAATTATTGATAGAGCTAATATTAAATATGATCTGTCTCTTATTCTCCATTATGTGATAACCTCATGTCCTCTCTTTTCTTTCCCATACCTTTATTTTGTCATTCTCTTCTTCGTCTTTCTCGTATTGTATTTGTTTCCTGAGAATATGAAAAATGAAAATTTTTATTACTAACTGTGCATAGAAAACAATTACTTGGAGATGTTTTTCCTTTTTTAAATTATTCCAGCATTCATCTAGAGGGTAATTGACACCTCATTAATGCGCTGCAGTTTAACTCATTTGCCCTTCTCACAGATGTCTCTTCAGGCTTCTCATAGGGTATGCATCTGTGGCATGCTGGCGATGCCCCATAATATGCTATGAAAGATAAATTGCCCCAAAGTTAATTTATTTTTACCTAGAAACAAAATCTTATCCCTCTTTTCTATGCATATTTGTTGCTAGTTAAAGAGACACCTGCACTTTACGAAGTTCGAAAAGATATGTCAGCCTCACAAATACCCATAGCCTTTTGTAGACTCCAAAGAGTGTTTCCAGTTTTAATTTTGTTTTGTTTTGTTTTGAGACACGGTTTATTTGTGTAACCACCCTGAAAGACCTAGAACTCACTCTTTAGTCCAGGTTGGCCTTGAACTCACGGAAATTTTTCTGTCTCCATCTGCCCCTGCGTCCTTAGTGCTAGGATTAAAATCTTGATGCCCTACTGCCTGGCTGAGGCATTTCAATGTTAATAGGCTTCTTCCTCGCAACAACTCAGTTTCTCCGCATATTGCTATAAAGGCCAGACTGTCAATGTGACCATCTTACGATGTAGAACACTAAGGCAATGATTCTTAAAATCTGTACGATTCATAGACATGTTTCAAGAAACATGAGAGAATTGACTCAGGTTTTGTTTTGTGTTATAAACTATACAAGGATTCTCTAACCAAGCATGCTGCATGATGAGGACTGGACACAGCAATTGAGTGAAGATGACATTTAGGATGGCTTCAGGACAAGAGAGTCCCTTATTTTTCATCCTCTATTATTTTGATTACACATTCTGGTACAGAAGTTATGAAATGATATTGACATATAGTATGAAATTTACTATCACACATAGACTTATGTGGCTAGTGACAAGGCAGAGATTTGATGTAATTAGTCTTATAATTCAGTTTGAAAACCTGCTGTAGAAGAAAGAGCAGGCATTTCTGGCTTGAGTTTCAAGACTAGCTGTCAAAGCTCATTAAATCCCCCCAAATAATTGCTTAGCACTTTGCTCTACACTTCCTGAAAGATAGAGCATATGGTGAAGTCCCTCTTGACTCAAGTTGTTTTTTGAGGGGATAAAACAGTTCACAATTGGAATAGTTTATATAGAATCTCCATTTCATAAAAAGTCTTACTCAGTTTGTGTTCTCTGTGACATCATATTCAGAAAGGAAGTATTTCCATGGCCATGGTGGGTTTTTCATCACAATGTGATAAGCTGTGATAAGCAGCTCTAACAGAAATCATTCTCTTTGGTGTTAATGAGAATCTCACCCTTTGCCTTTTAATTTAATTTTGTTTGGGTTGCTCATTTTATAACTTTCTATAGTCATAGAACACAGTGACTTCATAAAGCACTGTTGTTATACACATGCACAGACACACACACCAAAGAGAGAGTCAAGATAGAGTAGCTAAGACAGAGAAGGAAACAGAGGGAGGAGAGAGAGAGAAAGAGAGAGATAGAGATAGAGAGAGAGAGAGAGAGAGAGAGAGAGAGAAAGAGAGAGAAAATTTTGTTAATAGAAAGTCATCCACAAGGGCTTCGGGTTCCATCCTTTGATTTGGTTTCTGTCTCTCATCAGTTGAACTGAATTTTGTGTTTTGCTCTGCCCTATTTCTCCTCTCATAACCGTGACCTTTGTATTTTGTTGATTTCAGTTGCCCTAGGTGAATAGTTTTTTTCTGTTTAGATTTTTTTTTAAGAGCTGGGTAGTCATAGAACTAAGCATGGGAAAAGTGCTTGAGAAACCGAGCATGTCTGTGTACTTAGGTACTAAAAGATTCATACAAAAAGATCAGTTACATATGCTTTACTTACTATCTGACAAAACACCAAGACCAAGGTGACTTATAGAAGAATGAGCTTATGGGGACTTACATGAGTTTATGGGGACTTACATGAGTTTATGGGGACTTACATGTTCAGAGAATGCATCTATGACCATCATGGCAAGCAGCAGGCAGACAACAGGCAGGCAGACATAGCACTGGAACAGAATCTAAGAGTAGTAAGGCAAAAAGAATGAGAGAGGGGGGAGGGAGAGGGAAAGAGGGAGAGAGAGAAAGAGAGAGAGATGGGAATGGTGTGAACTTGTAAAACCTCAAAGTCCATCCCCAGATACACACTTCCTCCAAAAAGGTTACATTTCCCTAATCCTTCCCAAACAGGGCATGAAGCATTCAAATATATGAGCCTATGAGGGTCATTCTTATTCAAGCTCCCTCAATATGTAAACATATACCGTCAAAGTGAGATCAGTTGTTTCTAATAAGTGTACAGCTCTACATGTGAAATAGCAGAAGAATAACTCTGAATAATCTAGAAATGCATAAATAAAAATGCATAAAATAATTTTTATTTCACTCTGACAGCTTTTATTTAAATTATGTAACAGTCTACTCAGGCCTTTTTCAAAAGCTTACCTTTATTCCACTCTTGGTATAAAACACTACTAATAACTTTACATGATTATTTCTCTGCTAGTCTCCTCTGAAAATCTTTTTAAAGTTAATATCCAATAATTTATCATATTCATAATAGAGGAGGTGACATGTTTTTCTTACAAGTTTAGATTTCACCAAAACATTGAAGTTTTTCTTAAAAGCAATTTAATAGTTTTCACATATTTGCATTCTACATTTTAAACGGACATCTATATGATTGTGATTCTTTGCCATTGTTTCTAATGCCTTCTGTCTGACTTAGAAATACTTATTACCTGATTCACTAAGTGAATAGCTGATTGATTTTGATTGAGTCTGTGACATGTGATCTCTTATTTATACAGCAAACACAATACAAACGCAAACTGAAAATTATGTATGCATGGATATTCAGTGTTGATTTATTATCAATAATGCTTGATCTAATCCTTTAGGCAATCATGTAAGTTGTTAATACATGTGCTCACACATGTTCACATTCTTCCACCCACATGGTTATTTTTTTCTGATCGAACCATCATTATTCCTGCTTTGAAAACATGTTCTTTCCTTTGATCCATTTCCTTAATAATTCTTTAATTTTTGTTGTTTCCAAATTGTAAAAAGAAACCAGAATAATCTCATGTTATCTTTCTAACTTTGTGGCCATGGTTACTATTTAATGCACAGAAAACAATTGCTGAATATAAGTTTTATTTTTTTTCTGGAACACAAAATTTCTTTTCCTTCTCAGAACTCATGTCATCTTTATTTTGTCTCTATGGGTAGTGATGTGCTGGGATGTAAGCAAATGATGTACAAGATCCTGGGATATACATAATGATATGCAAGATTATATGTGTTTATCTGGCTCTGCTCATCTATTTTATTAAACTGTCATTTTCACTTATCTAGTAATTATTGGCAATCTCAGCTGAGGGTTTAATAAAATAAAAGCACAGGATATTTTTATTATCTGTTGTTCTTGCACTTCTATATGGCTGTTTGTACATTTAAAAACATTTTTACATCTGCTCTCTAAGTCATAAGTAACATTGATAAAAAGTAATTGTGACAAAACGGTGGTAGAAAAATAAGATAATGTGTTGGTGACTGATGCAGGAACTTTGCATTTCTGACTTGCTTATGACATAAAATAACCATGATTCACAACCTCAGGATACTTGTATAGAAGTCCACAGCTTGAGCACTTCATAAAGATCATGTGTTTCTGCTACATCCAGCTGCTCAGATTGTTATTGAGCACATTCTGTTTATTCCAACTTTTTATGACTTAAGATATATATTATCCGCAAGCAATTACTATCCTACTCAAAATGATATACTTGGTTCTATGTAAAGATGAGAGATGGAAACACCTTTTCTTTTTTTACTACAGGCCAATCTAATGAAATTCTCAGTGGTGCCCTACAGACTCTGACCTTTATACTAAACAGTAGCAATAAGTAGATAGGACCTTCCTTCAAATTTTAATCTCCTTTACCCCTCACAATCCATCTTATTAAATCGATTCTGGAGCCTTTCAACTGGAACAGCTATGGACATTCCAACACAGACAATTTTAAAGTCTCTCCCAAAATAATGTTTTCTCATCATAAGAGGTCTTTTTTATAGACATAAAAAAATCTGGGAGAAGACCACAGACCATTGAGCTGAATTATTTGTCTCATGGATAAGGACATGTACTCATCTAAACAAACCCTATCCCTCTGAGTGTGTAAAGACCTGGTTTTCTGTGTAAGATATATTGAGACTGATGCATTTGAATCAGGGAGATATTTTCAACAGAGTTAGAATGAAATGAAACATTGACAATACTCCTAACCAACCAAAGCCAAGCCAACATTCTACCCAGAGAGGCTTTGGGTACTCAGAACAGTTGTCCAAACCTGATAGTAACTGAAAATTCAGGTTACTTGTTTAGTAATGGGGGAATAAAAACAATTCTGAAGAAACAAAACTTTTGATTTCCCACCCACACCATAGACATCCCGGTGAAATAATCAAATAAGCAGTAGAATTCAGTCTTTTCCATGTAGGAAACAAAATACCAAAATTTACTTTAGTAGTTCCAATAAGCCACCTTGTCATTTTTCTTCCATGAAAACCTTCAAAGGTAGCTTCTAATTATTTCTAAAGTTTGCTAAATTGAAAGAAAAGTTTGCTGACTTAATGGTTAAAAATGCATACTAAAAATATCCCTGCATATGCTTCACCTCATACCCATCTCGGGTACCTTCTCCTCAGAGGACACAAGCAGGACAGCAAAGGTGCATCTTTTTCACTTATTCATCTAATATAGGAGATGGACCTAGAGTCTGGCCATGTGGTCTTTCATTTGCATATTTCTCTGCTATTTTAAAGCTGATGAAGGTTTTCCTTTTCTTCTTTTATTAACATCTATTACTGTAAGTTCCCCTCAGTTTCTCCATTACTAACCTTTTGTATTTTTTGTGACGAAATCTTGAATTTCATCTCCCTTTTCCCTTTTGTGTACATTCCTTTATTCGTCTTTCTTGCTATTTCTTGGATTTAAAGATTCTACCTGAATGTTTGAAGTTACACAAATTCAATTTGCAAAAAAAGAAAAATAATAATTTATTTAAAAAAGAGAGGGAAAGGGGCATAATACTTGTATGATGGTCAGAGAATAATTGTGGGGAGGGCAAGTTCTCTCCTTCACCAGTATATTCAGAAGAACTAACTAGGGCTGCTATATTTGCACCAAAACATAGCACCCAAGCTTTACTGCCAAACCTGCATGCTTTCTGTGTAGCCTCGGTAAGAGGAAGATCTGCCTGGACAACTGTCATTAGAGACAGATCTGACCCTGTTCTTTCCTACTCCAACACCTTTTCTGAGGTTTTTGTTCTAAATAAATCTACCAATATGCATGGAGGAAAAGAACAAAATCACTGCCAGTAATTCTCAGTATATTTGGTTGAGAAAGAAGCGTGACTTTAAATATGTCAATACTTGCAAATAAAGTATTGACAAAAGTCATAGTAATTTCATTATTCATCTTAATGAAAGTATAAATTGCTCCCTCACAAAATAAAATTCAATGTACATTTAAGCTTTACCTAAATGTTGATAAAGATACATCTGTTTTCAATGAAATATAAACTGCAGGTATTAACTTTATTCTCTCACAGATTGATTTGTTTTTTTTTGAAACTGTTAATATTGAGATATCAAAGCAATGTTAATTACTAATGGATTTTATTTATAAGAAAACATTGTTTTCTAAGATAAATTATATCTTTAAGTTCTTTAATAATGCAAATACTTTTACATCAATAGCAAAGAAAACTCAAAGATTTTCATTCAATTACTAAGAAAAAGATCACTTTTGTTTTTCTTCCTTTTATTGAAAACTGATTCTTTTTTCTTACAATATATCCTGATTATAGGTTCTTTGCCCTTTATTCCTTCCAGTTCCTCCCCATTCCTCTTCCCTCTGGGCCTACTCCCTTTCTGTCTCTCATTAGAAAAGAATAGGCTTCTAAGCGATAACAACAAAACATGACCAAAATGAAATATAATGCAATAAAACAGAAACTATTTACTTTAGGGTAGACAAAGTAACACAAAAGAGTTGAAAAGATCCTCAATATTAGGCACAAGAATCAGAGACCCATTTGTTTACATTCTCAGGAATCCCATAAATATATTAAACTGAAAACAATAATATCTAGAGGACCTGATGCAGACCCATTTCTGTTCTGTGGTTGCTGCATCGGCTTCTGTGAGATATTATAAGCCTTGATCAGCAGCTCTGAAGAACATTGATCTCCAGGTGTCTTCCAACCCCTCTTTCTTTCTGCCTTCTCTTCTATAGGAAGAGCTCCTAGGAGAGGCACTCCATTCCCATACCATCCTTCAAATGCCCCTCAATTTTATCTGTACCTTCTATTGTTCTCTCCCTTAACCCTGTGTCTCCTTCCCTTCCCCACTCCTTTACCCCATTACTTAACTCTATGGCCCCAGTCCACCATAGAATCCAATACAGTTCCCTTTTCCATGGAAGATCCATAAATTCTAGTTCCTTCTATACCTAAGACTCTAGGTCTACAGATTGTAGGTTGGTTATCATTTATTTAA
>JAQHUG010000182.1:3386587-3408745 GCA_028555095.1 Dicrostonyx torquatus
AATAAAATAATAAAAAAGGTACTTTTTTGTTTTTAAACAAAGTATCAAACCTGTGTTTTGGAAGGATGAAGAAGAGAGAAGGGATGTAAAGCAAATACAGTAAAATGATGACCAGCCAAATTCACCAGACCTTGGCCTTCCATCAGTTACCAAGTCCTGGTGAAGAGGTGAAATCGCATCAGGACAGGAGGAAGAAAGAGATGAAGAAGGGAGGGAGAGAGAAAGGGGAGAAAGAGAGAGCGACACAGAGAGAGAGAGACAGAGAGAGAGATTTGAGTCATAAAGTTTGTAACCCCCCCAAAAAAAATCCCAGCATTCTTAGGGGAAGTTTAAGCTCCCTAAGGTATGAACAGCTAAGCCTTTCTCCATCTATTGATAAGTAGAGTGGGGCCACAAATTTGCTGTGGACTGCTTTCTGTGATGGATAAAAATATTTGGAAATAAACAAATGTCTCCCATCCATGAAGGAATATTTAATAAAAATGGTTAAACAAAGATCTAGAAAGAAAGGCAGACCAGACAAAATGATATGTGACTCATAAACTGCAAGAAAATTGATGCTTGGGAAGCATAATGCTATATAATTTTCAAAGCAGTGGACAATACATATCAAGCTAAGGCATAAAAGTCATTTAAAAAGCAATAAAAAATAATTCTCCAGATTGGACTCACTTTAAATAATTCACCATATTTCCAACCCTGTATTCTCTTTCCTCTTTCCTCTGAGAGTAAGGAAAACTTTAGCCTACTTACCAAATCAAATGTGTGTGTATATGTGTGTGTGTTTGTGTGTAATTGCAATTCTCAATGATTTTTGTAGAGTTGCTAGTCTTCCAACTGCAAATATTTAGGCACAGCAGATTCATTTAAATATTGAGATAAATTCTACTATCAGTTGCTACATTTCCTCCAGGGTTCTTCCTTTATTTATTTATTAGATTTCCCAAATTGTATGTTTGGTTTAAATAGCTTCAGGGTAAAGAAAATACAGTAAAATTCCATTAGTTAAAAATGTAATAACCAGCATCAGCATCATGGAAACACAAGAGTAAAACAGCATGAGCGTGCACATAAACACACAGCCATAGCTAGAGCACTCCACTGAGACAATCATAGCACAAGATGAACTGTGCCAAGCCTTAGAGCTGAGCAAGCCAGGACTCAGGGGAGTCACACAGTTTGGAACTAATGTTAGAGCAGCCCTTGTAGGCTCTTTCTGAGGGATGTTGCTTTCTACACAGAGGAAAATCAGCAACTTTTAACATAACCTGATTGTATTTGGAAAGAGAATTAAGATGGATAAAACTCCAAGACTTAAAAAAAAATCTGTCAAAAGGAAAGAACTCACAAATGCCTACATGGCTGACAATAGGTATGGGCTCTTTTCAGGTTGTTATAATGATGTAGGAAGAGAAAGCAGAGAGGGGATGAAAAACACAAATGTTTGTGTGCATTTGTGTTTACTAGGGCAAGTGACTTCAGTATAAACCAGTGTTCAAGAAGAGGAAATAGATGTGTAAATGTGTGCATCTTGATTCTACACACACACATACACACACACACACACACACACAGAGAATTTAACATGTAATAGATATTTCTTCCTATCCATTATGTGAATATTCCTGAAGTTATCTACACAGAATGTCTATGCAATCAATAGAATCAAACTGATTATTATTTTTATTATCCTCCCTTTCCTTGCAGCTTAAATCTAACATTTAGCATGATACAATTGATTTGTAGGTCTAGGCCCTGCCTGCCTGTTTCTTTCTTGTCACTCCTGCTCCCACATTCCACACAGTTTTTAAAAATCTACTAAATTTCCAAAAAAATATTAATAAATCTTTGATCCCCACTGATGTAAGTCAGTGGTAGAATGATTCTTAGCATGTGAGAGTGTGTTGAATCTTGGGTACCTAAAGTGAGAAAGACCAAGAGGATCTTCCCTTGCACTTCCCTTTCCCTCTAACTGATTATAAAATAGGATTCAGAACTGCTTTGTTTCTCTCGTAAGATGGGCTCACGTGAGACCACTAAGGCTAGGCTGGTTTTATCTGTCCTCACAGCACTTGCTCCTGCCATGAGTATTTATGATGAGGCTTGGCAACTGCACATTTATCTGGGTGTCCACTACCCTGTGAAATGTTTCCAGAAGCAGAAGCCTTGTCTGTTATTTGGATCTGGGCAGTCCAACAACTGGTGTTATCTGGACTCTGATTCAAGCTTCAGTTTATCCATTTTTCCAAACAGTAGCCAGAGAAAATTGACAATGTGAACCGAATTGTGTTATCATTACCTCAGTGTTTCAAAATCTCCAGTACTGATATAATTGAATTTATTTTACCATGGTTATTAATAAATGCCCACAAAATTCTGTCCCTAACCATTCAGATCTTATTTTACTCACTAACTCCTCCTTCTTTGTTTGTCTTTCAGATTAATGCTTGCTTTGAAATTTTTCCTGTTACAGTCTTTCTGCTTAGCAAGTTTTTTTTTGCCTTAAAGTTTTTATAGATTTCCCCCATCATTTTAGATTTGGCTCCTATGACTCATTCTGTAACTAAACTCATATTTAGTATTTTGTAATCAAGTCAGCCTTTTCTGGTAATAAATGCATTTTCAGTTGCTCACCCTTCATATGGAAATGATTTAGATGATATGATCCAAATCTATGTGAGTAGGTTTAGCTGATGAATTGTTAAAAAGTATATTTCTTTCAGGAATGATATAGGTCTTCTAGAGTCTTGCTTTCTATATTCCTTTTTGTTGGCTTAAATGAGCACCAAAGAAATAGTTATCTCCAAATCTGCATTGGTTGGATAAGAAAGGCAATATTTAAAACTTTTCTAATTTAATATAAATTAATTTAATACAAAGTTCAAAGACTTTGTTTTTGTGTTTTGCTACAACATTATGGGTCTATGACATTCCATCCTGATTTCAGTGAAATTATTGGAATTCATTTTACTCCTAAAATTGGTTACTTTCTTCATGGATGTATTTTCCTGTTTATGCAATAATTTATTATATTTCTACATGCTTCCTTCTCTCCTGATACATAGGCCATGGTTATCACTACCCAGAATTTCTGATTCCTTTTTTCTACATTTTTTTTTTTTGCTGGCTGACCACCAGCTAATGGAGTAACCCTAGGAAAGCTAAAGTGTCTGTGGCAATATAGAGTTTACAGAATTTTTCATTAAAAGCTAAATTTTACCATGACGTTACAGAAGAGTATAATAAATGTTAAATTTTATTAGAAAAGCAAACTGAACTTTACTAACTTAAATATAAAAAGGAAATGAATTTTCATATTCTTCTATATTTTTGTATAAACCAATTTTATTTTATTTTCGAGACTCTTTTCTAGAAGTTCAAAATGATATTTTGATAAAAAGGCCAGAGAAATCACTGCTGTAAATGCTATCTCTGACACTATCTACATGCCTTTTGGAAAATTAATAAAGAATTCTTACATTTATTCACATATTTGTTTTTAACAAAGTAAAATGAATCAAATGAATGATTCATTTCCACCCTGAGCTTTATCTTGTCCCCATAGTTATTGTGTTGTATAGAGCAATGGGACTCTGTAAATGAGCATGGGAGACACAATAAGTAAGAACAAAACAAATGCTAAAAGACCTGGAAAGTCCTGCCTTTTGTTGAGAATTGAAAGTGCAGAGTAGCTTATATGAGTTCAGGGGAGCATATGTAGCAATATAAAACATTACATATAAGTCCAATTTCATAAACTGTAATAACTAACAATGAGGTTTCTGAATAGAAGATACAGTTTTAGCTTGTTTTGGAGCTTTTGCTTTTCAAGGAAATTCAGTCTCTTACAAAGACAAAGACATGAATAGGTAAAGTGTACACAAGCAGGTAGTGGTAGCTGGGAAGATTAATGTGACATAGACCGGGATTCACACATGAAAAACATGCCAATGCATACTTAAGTGAACTGTTCAGCCATGCCAGCTTGGCTCTCCATGATACACTAAATTTCCATTCCTTGCTACATTGTAATTTTTAAATGGCTAGAATTTAGTGTATTTATCAGCCTTTAGATGCTGCAATACCCTACAGAGTTTAGACTTGTAATAACAAAAAATCAGGAAAAAAACTTATAGAGAAAATTTCAATTGCATTTAAATGTGGAGACTGGAATCCCTGCTCTGTACTAGCTTCACTATTTATTATTATTATTATTATTATTATTGTTGTTGTTATTATTATTATTATTACTCCTTGCTGTAGTAGATAATTTTCTTGACTCTACATTGTTAATATTTACTCCTCCAGTAATTCTTTGGAAGCCATGTCAAGCCTTCCCTGGTCTTAATTAATTCACTTGAAATATTGTAGTTAAAAATTCTTAAAATGATCAACATACCTATATATACCACAAGGATAAGAAACAGCAAACATTGTAGTTAAAATATTTATTTACAAACACCATTTAGTCCACATAGTAACACTTCCAGGTGGACAGAAGGACATCACTAGGTATCGGTAATTGCTTTAATGACATCAGAATTTTGATCTTAAATAAGTCAATTATTTATAATCCTTACTTTAAATCTTTACCAAGTCAATAAATAAAGTGGGTGAGTAACTGTCAAAGTAAATGATCTTTGCTAAGAATCATAATACAACATATACAATAAATTTAGTACATTAAAACTTTAGTAACAATATCAATACACTTATTTTACAATGGTACTGGAGAATATATCATTAATATGATACTCATAATATTTGATATTTTAAAACATTTTAAAAACTTAATTATACTTACATTGTTCAGTTGTTATAGTATAAAATATATCTATGCCTTAATATTTATACCCCCTTAATCTCAGTGATTGATTAATTTATCATACATTCATTTTATTAACAGGCCAGACAGGAGTATACCTGGGTATTATATGCATTACTATTCATTAAGAGAATTTGAGCCTGTAATGGTGTATTAAATTCAGCTCTAAAATTTCTTGCTTTGAATGTAGGAATGAAATCTTGTATTTTGAAGATATTTACTTATTGTGTGTGTTTCTTTGCTCTCAAACTCTCAGTTGTTATTTTCCAAATGTTTTCTTAGTCACAAAGTGCTTATTGTTTCTTCAGTTATTTATTTCTTGGTAATTTGAAAAAAATTGCTCCAAAAATGTCAAAAATCAAGAAAACTCTTATCAGTAGGAGATTTTGTTTACATGACTTGGAGAAAGTACTTCAAAGCCAGTACCTGAAGGCGTTAATTAAGACAACAGTAACAACAACCACACAGTGTCTTTACTCCTTTATGTAAACCTTCAGGTCATCTGCAAGAGACAGTAAAAATCATTTTCTCCTGATTTTTGTTTTAAAAGTAGGTTTGAAATGCTTGAGCATTTCATGGCTGTTAGACTGAAATATATAATTTCTTTAGCATAATAATATTACGAAAAGAGAAAAAGATTATCAAAAATGACAGTAAAATCACAATTTCTCTCCTATCTTGCCCCATTTTCCCTTTATTTATTTAAAATTAAGAAGTTCATTCTTCTGCCGGCTGCACTGGGAATGAATTTCAGTGCCTCCCTGATGGAAACTGCATCCCTGATCTCTGGCGCTGTGACGGAGAAAAGGACTGTGAAGACGGCAGTGACGAAAAAGGCTGCAATGGTACCATTCGATTGTGTGACCAGAAAACCAAGTTTTCCTGCAGGAGCACAGGTGAGTACAATGAATATCCCGGCAGCAGAACCTTTGGGCTTGATCTTCGTCTGTAGCTTGTTCTCTGAAATGGGTTTTCAGTCTTTGGTAGATAAGCTCATATCCTCTGTGTAGTAGTAGCAAATATCCATTAGAAGCATTCTAGATCCAACACAATCCTATCAATGTTTTCTTTATGAACTCATGGAGGAAATAAAAGTGTTTAACTTGCTGAAATTTACAGACCCTGAGGAGTAGAATGTAAATCTGAGATCAGTGTACTTGGATTCAGAATCTGAAATGGAATCTCATGGTCAAAAAAGGCATGTGCTAACCTACATAGTAATTCCATAGATAAAACTCTCCCAAAATGAAATGCCACTGGGAAGGGTGGGGAACACATATTAATTTACATCGACTTTCCTTGATTTCATTGCCATCGTTTGGCTCCTACTAAGTGTTTACCATTTGAATCTGATTATTTTTAGAGTCATTGACCATCCTGTAATTTTCCATAAGGGTGTCTCTTATGACATTTCCAGTTTTTTTTTTCTACTCACAGAGAGTTTCTTTTGAGATCCCACTCACTGAGATCTCTTTCTATGCCTGAAGATAAGATAATGTTAAGAAAGAATTGATTCATGTTGTTAGGAGGCCACTTGTTGGTTCCTGGTTGCTCTGCCCCAAAATAATCACACAGAAACCACATTACTTAAATCACTGCTTGCCCATTAGCTCTAGCTTCTTATTGGTTAACTTGTACATATTAATTTAATCCATTTCTATTAATCTGTGTATCGTCATGTGCCTGTGGCTTAGCGGCTAAAGTTCTGGCATCTGTCTTCGATGGGGCTACATGGCTTCTTTCCTATCCGCCTTGCTTCTCCCAGTATTCAATTTAGTTTTCCCCGTCTAAGTTCTACCTTGGTATAGGTCCAAAGCAATCCTTTATTAACCAATGGTATTCACAATACGTACAGAAGGAAATTCCACATCATCATTGTATTCTATTTAAATGTGAAACCCACCATTGAAAGAGTTTCTGATAGGTTTCATAATAAAGTTTCCTGTGGGTTTCACAGTATATTCTAAGTCACTCTAGAATTTTCCTCTTTATTGCAATTTCTCATGGGTAGCTTAACCATGGACTCTCAGCTTCCCCCACCACCACCACCACCTTTTTCTATATTCCAAGCAAGAAAGGGAGTAGCACAGCTCTCTGCAAATAAAGTGGGGAGATCATGGCTGATGATCATTTGACGACATAGAGCCTTGTGTCTCCTACCCAAACACACCACATTTGTTAACCTGAAACAATGAGATAAGAAGAAATACTTGTTTTTGTCATAGTGCATACAAATAGATCCTCCTATAGTTCATTCCTATTGAAGATGATATGATTCCCAACTGGTAGCTTTCCAAACAATATTCCTCATACATTTTTTATTTTTAAGTTTTGGATAATTTCTTATATGAGTACTTCATTTATATCATCTCCATTCTCTTTCCAACCTCAACCATTTCAAATTTATGACACCTTTTTTCTTTAATTGTGACCATTGTTAATTGTGTCTTATATAACCTATATAATTACAATCTACTGGGTCTATATTGTTGCTCATATATGACTTTAGGACTGAGCATTTGGTACTGGATAATCAGTGAAGGACCTTAGCCCTGGGGAAGACTGAATCTCCTATTCTTAGCACTTATTAATTGCCGGTAGCACTTTATCTATGGATAGGACATTGTGAGGTTTCTTCCATCTACACTGGAGTATCAAGTAGTTTTGTTTAGTCAGCCATATTGTTAAGATGTCATAGGTTCAGTCCCATTTAATAAATCGAAGATAATCTCCAACACACATCCTTATCCTATTGCTCTTTACAATCTTTCTATTCATTCATTCACAGTGTTCCCTGAGCTGTATGTATAGGGGCTGCATTAAAGATTCATTAGGTATGTCTGGGAATGCCACTATTTGTTGTTCTCTGCAGTGTGACCAGTTGTGGATTGCTGTGAGGGACTACATTTTTGCAAAAGCGGTTTTCTTTGATGGGGGTATAGAGCTATGCTCATCTACTGTCATAAGCTTAGAATGAAATTATAAATTACACTGAGGTAGAAAAATGACAGTTGTATACTCCTCTAAGTTCTACAGCCTCACTAGAGAGAGGAAGATGGCTACAGTGCTGGAATTCTCTCCTGTTCAGGGGTCTTAAGTCAAATTAGAAAGTTATAGGACACCCCAAAGATATAGTGCAATATTGTACGTTGGGGACTGTCCTGCCCTGCTGGTCATTGTTGTAGATCACAGGTTCACACTGTTGTAGGATACTCAGCTAGGTAGGACTATTGATTGCTTTTATTGGTGGCAGCACACACAACCTTCTTGTACTATAAGTGCTAGCCCTTGAGGAAGATCAAGCTTGATTGCTTCAATCATGTGTTCAAATATCTAGTGTCGTAAGCAATAGGGACTTAAATTTAAATTCTTGTACCCAGCCAAGGGCAACAGCAAGAGTCTATCTTGTTTTAGGTTTATTATATACTTTTCTGGTCAAAAATTCTAAAGGAGGTTTCTCATGTTTGGTGATGGAGTTTTTGTTAGAACATCTATGTCTGTTGTCACTGAGATTATTATACCAATTTCCATAATTTCATTTATATTATATATGTATAACACTTGTTCATACATATATTATTTGTAATTTTAGAAAAGTATAAGTTAATATGATTCATTCTGGCTTTTCCAAACATCGTTAGTGTTCTTTTATTTCTTCTCACACCAACGCCCTGAATATTGCTTTCCCTCTCACCTTCCCAGTTAAAGACCCCCCATATTTTTCCATGTCTTCATTCATAGCAATGGGGTCCTGCTATTCCTTTTCCTAATGGTTTCTATTTACTTTACAAGTTTCTGTAGATACTCCTGGTTACATACATCTAAGTTTCAGAGCAATGAGTTACAGTAAGATAGAATATGTAGGGATTGTCTTTCTGGATCTGCATTACATCACATGGTATATATAACATTTTCTAGTTCTATCTATTTACCTAAAAATCTCATGAATTCAAGTTTTAAAGCTAAATAGTATTTCATTGTGTATTACCAAATGTTCATTGTCCATTAATCTTTTGAAGGATATCTGGTTGTTTTTATTTCTTAGATATTATGAGTATATTTGTCATAAACAAGTGTCTGTAGTGTACCACATGGAAGCCTCTGGGCATAAGGCAAGAAGCCCTTGATCTGGGTCATATGTAGATATGCTTTGAGCTTTTAGAGGATTCTACACTGTTTTCCATAGAGGTTGCATGAGCTTACAATTCCACCAAAAATAAGTGAATACTACATTTCCCCATGTCTTTGTCAGTATGTTTTGTCAGTTGTGTTCTTTCTTTTAACCACTAATACTGGAGTAAGATCAAATCTCTAGGAACTTTTTATTTGTATTTCCTTGATTTCTAGACATATAGAGCACTTTAAAAGATAATTTCTCTTAATTTTTTCGTCTTCTTTGGAGAAATATGAAGAAATCTAGGATTCTATTGAACATTCCATTAACTAATACAACGAAATTGTGCACTCCAAGTAGCTGATAGAATGTTATATTTCCTCAACTCAAAATAATCATTAGGTTTTGGTATTGAATATGTCACAGCATAATCTACACATTATTAATTGTATACCTATATTAAAAGTGAATGCTATATTCCTTAAATATACATAATTTTTGTGTGTCTATTTTTAAAAATTAATGATCTGTCAAAGAGCATCAACCAATCCAGTGCTTGCTTGTAAGTCTGAAAACCTGAGTTAGAATCTGGAAACCCATGGAAAAAATATATGAGCATATTGGCACACACTTGCAATCCAGCACTGAGGAGGTAGAGATGGGCAGGTACTTGTAAGTAGTCTCCCTGTCTCATGTACTTAGTGAGTTACAGGTCACTGAGAGACAATCCCTTTTTCTCAAAGGTGGATTCAGGCTGAGGAATGGTTGTTTGACTTACACACGCGCGCGCGCGCACACACACACACACACACACACACACACACACACACTGCAAAGTTATTTTAAAAGAGCTAAATAGCAGTGTAATTCTTTTAGATATAACGTCACCAAATTTTTTTTAGCTTACATGAACAGAAAATATATGTAAAAAGATAAATAATAAATGAGACATCTAGGAAAACTTAATCGAACATTGCATTGCCTTGTACCTGATGTGTAGAGGTCTGTCTGCAATAACCTCTTATAAACTACTTCCTACGAATATAACTTAGTTAAAAATACAAATATGAGGGAGATGGTTGGAAATTATCAAAAACTAAATTCTTAGTGGTGCTTTTATGACTTTTGGATTTTATCTTTAATATGTTTATATTAAAGATGTTTACAGCCAATTTGTCTGAGAGCATCAAAATTTAATGTATAAAGGCAGGGTTGTGAAAAAGACTGATGCCTCCTTTTGAAAAAATAGTGAGGGAGGTGAAAATTTACCCATCCTGTGTCTGAAATGTAATCTGTACCTTAGCTGCAACAGAGCACAGTGTATTTATATTTGGAAGTCATAATACACAACTCCACATTAATGTCTATATAGACTTTTATGAACATTATTAACACTAAAATAAATTATGTATATAAACACTGATCTAAAATATGCATATAATTCTTGGCTTTTGAATTTTCTATTTATTTACTTAAATTAATAGTTTTACAAATGAAAAGACCACAATGACCTTAAAGATTCATGTTTATTTTCAAGGTTATCTCAAATGCTATTTTGGACATTTAAAAGTTTTTAAAGTAATAAATTTATGTGTGTTGATTATAATGGTATTTTTTTCTACACAAATCTTCACAAATTATCTTTTCAATATATATTCATTAAGAGCTTCTAATTCTTATTAAGAACAATGTGAGATGAAACACTGAACTAAAATATAATACAAATGTCAATATTTCAGAGGATCTTATCTCAAAGGACCAGTGTCCTGCCACCTCTGATCTCTCAAACCTAGACCTATAAACAGAACTAATTCTATAAATATCAAATTGTGTGGGGAGGGAAAATCCAAATCTTCACCTGGAAAAAACATTCTTCAGATTGGAAACAGAAAATAAGATTTAAATCACAAAGTCATGTCAAGATTGTAGATGAAAAATGCTCCCCAAGTGAGAAAAGAATGTGAAATTGACTCTGTCTTCACATTCTTAGTTTACATTTTAAAAAAATTGCAAATGATACATAAATGCACAAAGATATTCAGTGCAGTTTATTTGTTTTGCTTTGTTTTCCAGGTAAAAAATATAGAAGCAATGGATTTCCCGTCAGTAGGGGGAACTACTAGATAATTACAGTATATTCACATAGTGAATTATTGTTATTCTTTATCCATAAGAGGAAAGGAAATGACAATTGTATTAGGGTTTCTATTGCTGTGAAGAGACATTATGAACTAAGCAATGCTTATAAAGGAAAACATTGAATAGAGTGGCTTATAATTCAGAGGTTCAGTTCATTATCATCTTATCAAGGTAGCACATGGCATCATGCCGGGGAGATAACTGAGAGTTCTTACACTTTAACTCACAGGCAACAGGAGTGGTCTGTCTCACTGAGTGTAACTTGAGCATGCATGAGACTTCAAAGCCCACTCCTACAGTGACCTGCTTCCTCCAAGAAGACCACACCTACTACAACAAGGCCAAGCCTCCTAATAGTGTCATCCCCAATGAGTTTATGGGGGCTAATGACAGTCTAATTACCACAATAGGCAGCCCTTGCTTGCTATTAATAGCACAAAGAAGTGAGCAGTGAGGTATTTATTAACTTATTAAGATATTAAACATACCAACCATAATCTAGAATATCTCAGATACTGAGCCAGTTCAAGTTGGATGCTTGATCAGGTTGCATATGCAAACTAGTTGAAGAGGACATATTCTCAGCTCTAACAGAGTTGGAGACTGAGACAAGACTCACTACTTGAAGCCAGAAACTGGAAAGGTAATCTGCATACTTTTGAAAGGAAAACTGGTATCTACATACATCTATAGATTTATACGCACACACAAGCACACACACACACACACACACACACACACACACTTGTTTACAGCTTTTGCTAGTCACAGCCTGAGTTAATAACATCACTGAAGTCAAGTGTTTTAAAAAATGGAAAACACAAAGTCTTGACAGTTCAAGGATTGTGACTTTGTTTTATAATTTGCAATAATAAAAATATAGCAATGTTTGGGGATAAAATCCTATAAAATAACATGCGTTACTGAATAGAGAATGCTGGAAAATGGACTTGTGTAAAGTAGAGGCAGAGACACATGAAGATAGAAATATATATATGAACAGATGGAAAGAAGAACAAAGCTCTCATCTTGAAAAGTCTGCAAACTATGACTATAAGGTATAAGGAAAGCTTTATCTATGTGAATGAGTCTATAAAATCAGACACCACAGAATATGTTATTTATGATTAAATGAAGCTCATGGAAATTGATGAACTCTAGATGGACAGCTGTGGAGCCTGTGTGGGACCAAGCTAGGCCCTCTGCTTATGGGAGACAGTTGTGTAGCTTGGTCTACCTAAGGGCCCTGGCAGGGGGACCAGGATCTATCCCTAGTGCATGAACTAGCTTTCTGGAGCCCATTCCCTATGGTGGGATGTCATGCTCAGCCTGGATACAGTGGAAAGGGGCTTGGTCCTACCTCAACTTAATGTTTCAGTATTTATTAACTCCCCATAAGAGCCCTTACCCTTAGGAGGAGTGGATGGGATGTGGGTAAGGGAGGAAATAAAGGGGGCAAGAGGAGGAGTGGGAGTGAGAAATGTGGCCAGAATGTAAAGTAAAATTTAAACAAAAAGATAATAATTGAGTTTGATTTATATCAAGCTAAACCTTCAAAAGAAAAACAAGCAAGTGAAATTTAAAAATTAAGTAAAATATATTTGTGTTTTTAAAGTGGAAATAACATAGAAAATAATAGGTCTAAAATGAATGAAACAAATAGGCACATAAACATACAGATAAATGAACACATGTATCTATCTATATATATATATAAAATCATGCATACTCATATTCAAATAAACACATGTTCACACACATGTATACACACTCATGGCAAGCAAAGTGATTACTAAAATAAATGTGAAGACTGAAAATGTCTTGATCAATTCAGTATACTGTAATTAATTACCAGAAACTAGGTAGTGTAAACAGCATTCATTTCAAGACAATTGGTTCTTTTTTGCCGCCACACTACCCATCCGTATATAGTGGGCTTCTTGATGTATAGGAACTAAACCCTCATGATTTTATCACTTCTCCAAAGCCCCACTTCTAAAATTCTTACACTAGATACTAGAATTTCACTATGAATTTTGAAGAATCAGGAAACATTCATTCACGGCACCCTTTATAAAAAAAATGAAATGTAAAATTTTAATTGAATAGCATTCAATTTGACATCGTTTAGGTGGTAATTCATATGCCTCATAACACATTTGTAGGTGTATGTTGTGTGTGTGGGTGGGTTACACATGTGGGTGTGAGAATTAGTGTTTAAATGTGATTTTTAAAAATTCATCCACAATATTATTTCAAATAATTTATCATATAGATAAATGTTTATGCATTTGAAGAGTGAAATTAACAAATACATTTTCTTTTCTTTTAAAAAATAAATAATATTCTTGATAGGTTTAAAACATTACATTTGCGCAGGGTGGTGGTGGCTCATGCTTTTAAACCCCCCTAAAAATAAATTAACCTTATGTTTCATAGTCATCTTTCAAATTACAGAAAAAGAAATGAAAATTTGTATACAGTATTCCTTTGATGCAATTTTAATTAGACTTTAGCATCAAATACTTTAAAAATATGTATGTGAAATTCTAAAGAGATTAGTATTGCACATTTCTAGAAAACACACTTTTAGGGGAGTGTGTGTGTGTGTGTGTGTGTGTGTGTGTGTGTGTGTGTGTGGTGTGCATTCCTTCCTCTAGAAGATTCACTAAGTGTGAAACTGAAGAAGACTCAAGCAGAAGGTAAGAGCACCATCCTTAGGCTGGAAAGGGAAAGAACCGGGTGGAATAAAGAAGGAAAGAAAATACTGGTTAGTGTGGAAACACCCTCACTCTCAGTTTCTTGTCCACCTCTGAGAGGAGATAGGTAGTCTCTGCCAAAAATCCCGGACTGTGTATTATTCTTCATTATGGTGCTAAATTCAATACTGCCATGATGACAGACTGAAACCCCTAAGGACATAAGGCAACATGCATAATTACTCCCTTTAACTTATACTCACAGGTATTTTGGTCACAGCACTGAGAGAAGTAGCTACTAAAATGCATTTTGAAACTCAAATACTTTGAATCTCACAAATCACAGTAAATGTATTTAAAGCTTTATAGTTAGTTAAGTAGGAATGACTACCCTGTAAAACTTCCATAATGAATTTAAAGATAGGTTGTTTTTTATAGCAGCAAATTTGGGCAGAATAATGCAGTTCACATATCTTCTCTGTTACCTTCCTCTCTCCACCTTCGCTCACTATCAATATCCTGCAACAGAGCAGTGCATTTATTACAATTAGTGAGTGTGCAGCAATGAATCACACAGCACCAAGACCGTGTGTTCCAGCAGCCTTTCCTGTTGGCTTTGTATATTAGTGAGATTAGAAAGTGTATTATTATATGTTTTCACATTATCATACAGAATCTTCAGTTCCCCACTAGGTTATCCTTATCGCCCCTTTTGCCCTTGAACCTGTTATTCCTCTTACTCACTGACCTTTTCCAGAATGTCACATATCTATAGTCACACAATATAATGACTTTTCATATTTGTTTCATTCACTTACAAGTGTGACCTTACATTTCTTCCACATCTTTTCAAAGCTTATTTATTCCTTTCTTTCTGCTCTGGAAAACAATTCACTTTCTGGTTATATCAATATGTGTGAGTTTCAAATATGCTCATCTACTGATGAATATCTTATTTTTTTCTAAATTTTCACAACTGCCAATTAAATTGAAACTAACACTTATTAAAAGTTCATGCATGGGTTCTTATGAGAATTTATAAGAAATTAGCAATTAGAAAATTAAACTATCCTGAGGTCGGGGCAGAAGTGCAAACATTGTACATGAGGTGGAGGTCTTTTCAGTGAGAGACTCATGACCTGTCAATGCCATCATTGCATCCCTGTGAATATCTGTTGAGAATGGTGAAGGATATGACAAAATTGGCATAGCCCTTTTAAGTGAGAAAAAATTGAAACATTTTTATATTTTTTTTTATTTTTTATTTTCATCATTTCTTGAAGATTTAAAAAACTTGTCATGTTTTTGTCTGTAGAGGAAATGAGGGCTATGGCAAATGCACAATGTAGGTGTCATTATTTTATGGTAACTCTTTTTGATTAACTGCCTTTCCAGCGGTTGTTATAAATGGATGTTAAGTCATACACTTTCACACTAGATTCCATTAAAATACACAACATACATTTTCCTGTCAGGTCTCAAAGTCAGGTTAAAATTTATGTATGAAGTGTTCCTTAAGAAATGATGCAACCAAAACCAGCTGATGAGCTTGAGGCTCACCTTAGCTGGCATTCAGCTCCATGCTGACTGGGCATGCCCTAACAATCCACTGTGGGTTCCTCTGAATCACAAAGTCTCTTTTTTGTCTTAGTCTGCATTGTTTTGTTTTCTGTCCTACTATTTGATCAGTGAAAACAATATGAAAAGTGAGTTGAATATGGAATTTTAGAACTAAAAGGATCTTTGTCTTCTATAGTCATCCAATGGAATCCTCTGCTATTTTTCTCACACAAAGAACATAGGAGCTTTTCATTGTCTATGTGTCACAAAACTAACGAAATACGTTTTTCATTTCCTTTTCATGAGCATTGTGCATTTGTTGTTGATTTTCCCCTGTGAAAATTGTAAGTCTTTGGTTGTGTGCTTATTCTGTCTAGGGTTAACCTTGTCCTGCTTGTTTTGTGTTGTTTGTTGTTGTTTTAAGGGCACTTACAATGCAATTCTATGATATAATGTATAAAAGGAATTTTATCATTTTTTTCTTGCTCTTCATTTTCTTCCTTCACACTAATTATCATCCTGTCCTTAAACACATGTTCTCTAACAACCAGAAAAAGTAATCTTTTAACTTCACTCTTGCCTGTCTTCCACCTTCTCTTGTGTTGTATATCTTGATGTCTTTAGTTCTGTGTATCCCTTCATGCATTGCAATCTACCACTGATGAAAATGTCTCTCTGAGTCACCAGAAGTAATCTTGCCCTTCATAGTGATCTGTCTTGAGATCAGTTTTATACTTCAGCAATTGAGTGACTTCAGAAGATTTAGCACGCATCTGCTCCAATCTCCTGACATACAAAATAGAGATGATAAAACTAACAGTTTATCAAATGCACAGTGACTGGAATACAACCTGCCCAGAGCTTCTCTGTCTGTCAGTGTTGCAGCCTAACTAACTTTTCATTGCATTTCTTGACTATAGGTCAGTCCATTCCAATGTGTTGTGTTTTCTCTTACTTTGTCCTTCCTTAGCACCCAAGCGTTTGGACCTCTTGATAATTATTTCAATTTTTCTTCATTGTCTTTTTCTGTCTATCCTTTTGGTTTTATTTATTTTAAAATATCTATTGAGTACACATTGTGGGCTAAGCATTACATATAATTTTGTTGGTACAGATAACTGGTTTGTAAAGCTGTATCCTGATGTTCAGCCCTAACTTGAAACCCCATACTCAACACTGGTCCAAAGCTCACTTTTATTTGAAGATACCATTGTCCATTTCTGCTCTTAACATCCTCATCCCTAGACACTCACATCTAAAGCAGAGTACATCTTTTGCATTTGCTTGTAATCCTGCCAAACTCCTAATATTGCCGATGTCTCTGTGTTGTCTCCGTTGCTCACTCCTTCCCTCCTTTGATATTATGCTTATATTTAAGCTTGCACAATATACCACTTGATAATGTTAGGATGCCTATGGTTGTCCCTCCAATGCTTGCTTCAATGTATTCTAGACTCAGAACAAGATTCTAATCAAACCAAAACCAAGGACATTGTCTTAATGTTAGGAAAACTTTTATATTGTCTAAACTTTAGAAGACATAACTTCAATAGGTAAGCAACATTATATGATCTACAACCACATAATGACTCATGCCTACTTTTTGAATATGTCTTAACTTAATGCAATTAGAGAAGAGTATCCATCCACTGTGTGAGTTGTATTAAGCAAATGCATCTAAAACTGGGTATGTTTGCAGACATATGTGAAAATTATCCATACAATTCAGTATACATGGTTCTGTGGCTGTAGTTCGCAACTATATTTAGAAAATCATCCTTAGAATAAAATAAAAAAATGTGTTTATAAATTATCTTTTCAGCCTTCCAATTATAAACATTTTCTATATCCTTAAAATTTAACAGTATAGTCTGTGATGATTAAATGGCTTTTACTTGTTCTATGCTAAACACAGGAATATTAGTTTCATTTCTCTTTCTTTTTTAACTATTGTATTTGAACTTTTCTTTCATCCCTAATAAATGACATTGAGATAACAACAACAACAAAATCACAAACCACTATGAAGTCAAAATAACATATGCTAACAATAGAGTAGTAACCTTAAGAGTTTGTAGCTCTCATGTTCCCATGCTCTTCATTAGATACTACACATGCAATGCACAATAAATATTTTCTAATTCATAGTCAATCTCAGAACTGTCAAAGCACTGAAAAAGGTATGGGAAAGAATGGCAAGTCAGAAAACAGTGTTCCAAATGTACAATAAATGTCATTGAATGCATTGGGTTGTCTTGAATGTTTTTTCTCTTGTTGATAATATTCTTTTAGTACGAGGGGGAGTATATCTGTGTGCATTCATGCATATAAATTTAGGTGTATGTGCAAAGGTTAGAGGAGAAACTTGGGCGTCTCTCTATCCTTGCCTTACACTTTGAGACACGGTTTCTTTTACTCTCTGCTGTGTATTCCATGCTCTCTGAGCCATTAGATTTTGGGGATTCTCCTGTCTCTAATAACCTTCTCGCTATAAGACACCTAGGATACAGATAGTCCCACTCACCCTTGACTTCAGTTCAGCAAATTCAAACTCAGATGCTCACACTTGTATAGCAGCAAGTGTTCTTTCCATTGAGTGTCTCTAGTCACATACTCATATTCTTTTTAATATTGAAGTATTTTAATTTATTTTATGTTTTCATACATACATATACATACAACAGATGCATGTGTAGTTCACAAGATGGGGGTCTTCTCATTCTACCATCAGGGCCCCAGGGTTTGAATTCCTGTTCCTTAGGCTTGACAACAACAGTTTTATTCTCTGAACTTGCTTGCCAGCCTTCATAGTCTTAATTTTAGCTGTGAGTTGTATTCCAGAAAATAAAAGCTTCTTTAATCACATGGATTAACATTTATTAAGAGTCTAACCATATATGGTGGCATACACCACTAATCCCAGCAACTTGCAGACAAAGGCAGTTGATTTCTGTGAGTTTAAAGCTAGTATGGCCTACATAATGAGTGTCAGGGCAAATAAGAGTACAGAACCATACAAAATAAACAAATTTACAACACAATTGAAAAATATAAAAATTAGTGAAGTAGGTAAAAAAAAGTCATTTTTCTCATACTCTGCATTTTGCTGATTTTTTTCCTTTTAATGTAAATAATTTTATACTACATATCCTGATTGTAAATTTCCTTCTCCTACTCCTGCCAGTTCCTCCCCACCTCCCGTAAAGCCTATCTTCATATTCTTTTAGTCTTACCTTTGTAAACAACAAGCATCTTATAATAATAATAATAACAATTAAATAAAAATATACATAATATATATATATATAATATTATATATAATTTAATAATGAAAATAAATTAAATAAATAAGAAAAACAAACAAATTAGAATATGACAAAACAAGCATCCAAGAAAAAGAGCCAAGAAAAGTGACAAGAAATGCCCTTAGGCACAGAGTCACATAATTTCATACACCCAGAAATCCCATAAAAACACAAAACCAAAAGTCCTCAATTAAAAAAAGATGATCAAGACAAGTTTCAGGGAGAAGAAAAAAATCAAAAAGAGATATTTGATTATTTCAAAATTGTAACTTATTTTGTATAGTCAGAAAAACATGTAACCATTCCTTGAGCTATTGATTTTATAATGGTGTTTAGTGGGGATTGTATATCGTAGAACACAACTCAGAACAGTCCTCCTGATGCTGGCTCACGTGTGTGACAGAGTGTGACTGTAACAGATGCTCATGTTCCACCACACTGGACTGTTGATTTTCAGGTTTTTTGTTGCTGTTTGATCGTCTTAATTTTCTTAACTTTAGCACAAATCCACAATTACCGTAATAAAGTCTTGCTTATTAAGTTATCCTGTAAAACAAACAAACGAACAAAAACAATACAACAGAAAGTAGACAGAGCTTGACTTACTGTCATCCACGACTACTTTCCATCAACTCTAAGAAAGATTTAGTAATCAGCAAGGTTTTGTTTGTTTGGGTGTTGCTTCAACATATTTTAAAACCTTTGTTTTAAAAATAAGGGGAGAATTTAAAAATATTTGATAGTGTTTAATTTTTATTAAATATTGAATTTTTTTTGGTTTCTTGAGACATGGTTTCTCTGGGTAACAGTCCTAGCTCTTCTGCAATTAGCTCTTGTAGACCAGGCTGGCCTTGAACTCACAGAGATCCGCCTGCCTCTGCCTCCCAAGTGCTAGGATTAAAGGCATGCACCAACACCACCCTTATTTAAGCTATCCAAAGCTATTAATAACTTCTCTAGCACATCTGACCAAAATTAATTTGTGTTTACTGATAATGCCAACAGGGTGTATGACTTACTGTCTTCTATGTGAAAGTGGCAATATATCTGGTTCCCCAAGACTTCATGCCCAATGAATTCACCAAATGATGATCCATTGTCATCCAAATTAAATAAAAAGCAGCATTCTTTGAGTGCATTTACTGAGTTCATTTTCTTTGGAGTTCATTTAATTAATGATTGTAAATTCAATTTCATAATTTCTTGAAACCTACAACTTCACCTATATTTTAGTTGGGATTAAAAATAAACATGTAAGATATGAAGAAGCAATTTAGTTTCAAACCTCCCCTAAAGTCTGAGAGGAAGCAATTTTTTTTTAAACTTGGAAGTTTTATCTAAGGTATAGACTGATATTAATTCATATATCTGGTAATATACATTAGAACTTTGGAGACAATCGTGTGAATATGATTTATTTCCCTTCCCACATAGAACTCCCATTAGTGATAGCACATGGATTCACTGTTATCTTGACTGTAAAAGATCAATAGTGATGTGGTTTTTCTTCTGCTGCTCTGGAGCCCATAGTGAGAATGTTAGGATGCATAGGTGTTGCCTGAGGACAGGGCAGTGTTACCTTGATTGACCACCTCAAAGAAGGAAACCATCCCATTCCTGGACTCCCCTGTGATGGTGTTAAACTTTCAGATGACTCCACACATTTATTTATTAAGTAGAACTTTCCATATTTCAGAGAACAATTATGTGGTTTTGCATGTATCTTGTCTTCTGACTTGGATCATAAATTCCTCATTGAAGGTGGCATAGCCTATGTGTGTTTGTTTGTTTTCATTGCTATGGCCACTGTAAAAGAGCAACTCACAGAATATCTGGATTTGCAGGATCTATGACTCCTTGGTCATCTTGCTGGACTTTGTAGGAGGTGTATAAGCATCTCATGTCCATCATTTTTGAAGTCAAACCTCAATGTATGAAAATGTTATATAAATGTATGACAGAGGAAGATCATACAACATTGAAGTATTTTGAAAAGTCAACACTTCCTCTTCCCTGTGTTATCAATGCCTAATTCTAACTTGGCAGGGCAATCACCTTTACTACTTTCTGAGCAGTCTTCTAGAAAGATTTCCCCCTGTAGTTGTAGGTTCTAAGATCCATGGAACAAACTGACTACTACTAAGATCCATGGAACAAACTGACTACTACTAAAAATACTTGAAAAAATATTTCTGTACTGAACCTGTATTTAATATGCGTTCTTGTCATTATTCTCCAAGTAATATTTACAAATATTGATTTAACTTTTACACTGTATTAATTTTGGCTCTCATAAATAATCCAGTTATATGGGCATATTATAGGCAAAGGCTACACCATTTAGTATAAAGAACTTGCAAATTGTCAATTTTGGATCTGAAGAAGTTCCTGAAGCCAGTCTCTTGAAAACACAAGCATACATACACATTCATTAATGAACTTATTTAAACGAAATAATACGTAGTCATACATACACGAATCCTTTTTATTTGAAAGGAAGCCCACACCTATTTGTTGAACACGTTTTTAATTGGTGTCTTCTAAGAGTGTTTCTTAGTACCTTGTGTTCATTTTTCTTTCACGAAAATCACCATTAAAATATATTGCACTGCAATTCTGGCTACTTTCTTAGAATGTGAATTTGAATTCAAGACAGTCTTTCCATAATACGCAAAATACCAATAAACACCACTGCATGCAATTTCTAAATTAGATTGTTTATTTTAAAGATGTGATGTACTTTGTATTTGCTAACATTTTTTTAAAAAAATTATGCACAGTCCTTCAATGTTTGATGCATTTCTTTCATCTTGTCAAATCTCTTGATTATCCAACATTTTGATCTTGACTTACCTAATAGAAAAGAAAAGAAATGGCATTACATCAATGCTTTAAATTGCAAAAGCGTTTAAAGCCCTATATTCATAAAATGTTATTTCATTAAATGTTGCATATGTTGGGTTATTGATCTTATACTATCAATTTGGCAAAACTCTCTGCATTTTAGATAAATACATCCAGCAATATCTTATAGTTTTTAATGAAATTATGATCCATACATATTAATGGGACTCTGTATGGTATTTCAACGCATGCATCAGATGTGCATTGATCAATTACTTCTCCTTCTACTTTCACAATATTTAGTAATGATTATCCTACATTGTGTTAGATCTTTTGTTTTTGTTTAACAGTCACATATGAGAAAGTACATGTAGTATTATATTTATGTATGTTACATTTCCCTTAGCATAATGCCCTCTAGTTCCACTCACATTGCTGGAAGTGAAAAAATAACTTGTAAAAACTAATACTAGCATTCAGGTGTGTGTGTGTGTGTCTAAGTCCACACAGTAAGTAGTAAGTATAATTTATTCATCCACTAAGGGGCACATGGCTTACTTCACTTTTTAGCTCTTATAAAATGTATCACAATAAAAATGGAAAGTAGTTATCTGTACAGTAAGTTGATTTTTTTTTCTTTAGATCTGTAGCCATAGGCGGATCTCTGACATA
>JAQHUG010000182.1:3424191-3437515 GCA_028555095.1 Dicrostonyx torquatus
CAACTTTGGTAAGTGTTATATATCACAAATATTACCCATTTCTTTTCGATTTTGTGGAGTATAGGCTTTTCCAGTATGACCTAATGTTTCTTTGAATTGCCTCTTTGTCTGTTGTTATATCCACCTATTTTCTTTCTGCCTCTTAGCTTGGATAAAGGTTTATCTATATTGTTGATTTCCTCAAAGAACCACAGCGTTGTTTCATTAATTCTTTGTATTGCTTTTATTTTATTGTCAGTTTTTAGTTTGATTGCTTCCTGCCTTCTACTACTCTTGGGTGTGTTTGCTTATTTTGGTTCTAGAGCTTTTATGTGTGCTGTTAAGTTGATAATGAGAATTCTCCACATTCTTTATGTATACACTTAGCCCTATGAACTGTCCTCTTAGGACAGCTTTTATAGTGTCCCATAACTTTGGGTACGTTGTATATTCATTTCCTTTGAAATTTATGTCTTTATTTTCCTTCTTTATATAAGCCTTGACTCAGTAGTCATTCATTAGAGAGTTGTTCAATTTCCATTAATTTGTAGATTGTTTTTGTTTTTTTCTGTCTTTATGAAATCCAGCTTTAATCCATGGTGGTCTAATAAGGCACAAAACCTTATTTTAATTTTCTTGCATCTGTCCAGATTTGCTTTGTGACTGATTATATAATCAATTTTGAATAAGGTTCCATGAGGTGCTGAAAAGAAGATAGATTTTTTTTTTGTTGTTTTGGTGAAATGTACTGTAGATATCATTTAGGTTCAATTTGTTCATAATGTCTATGGGTTCCATTATTTCTCTATTTTGTTTTTGTCTGATCGACCTGTCTATAACTGGCTTTCTCTTGGACTACCAATCAGCTCCAAATCATGACATGGAATTTTCTTGTTAGTTATTAATGCTTGGCATTGGCTTTTGCTTGTCCCATAAGTCCAATAATATAATTTAGCCTATTTTTCTTCATCTGTGTTTTGCATTGGGGCTTTTAACTTTTGTTTCTTTTGTATGTCCTACTCCAAGTTTGACTGACTGGAGGCTGCCTGGCTTACTGGCCCCAGGTGTCTTTCTCCCTCATTCTCGCCTCCTGAGCCTAGATTCCTCCTCTTATTCTATCTGCCTAGGAGCCATGTCTATCACTATACTTCCTAGCTATTTCCCATTCAGCTTTTTATTAGAGCCACTAGGTACCTTTGTCAGGCAAAGCAACATATCTTTAGATCATTAAGCAAATGCATAATAAACAAAAGTAGCATCTTGTCAAGTAAAAATAATATTTCACATCACCTGTCCATCAGTGAGGATGAGGTATTGAAGTCTACACTATCAATGTGTAAGTATTGATGTATGATTTAAGCTTTAGTAATATTTTCTTTTAAAATTTAAATGCCCTTGCATGTGGGGCATCGATATTGGAAACTCAACCAAAGTGGTGGACTTTTCCTTTGATCAGTATGAAGGGTCCTTCCACATTTTTTTGATTAATTTTGGTTTGAATTCTTTTTGGTTGGATATTAGAATAACTACCCAAGCTTGTTTCTTGGGACCACTTGCTTGGAAAATATTTTTTTCAGCCTTTTACTTTGAGGTAAAGTCTGTCTTATATTTCTTGTATACAACAAAAAGATGGGTCTTTTTTTTGCATCCATTCTGTTACTGTGTGTCTTCTTATTGGAGAATTGAGTCCAATTATATTGAGCAATATTAATTACCAATGATTTGATAGTGTGTGTGTGTGTGTGTGTGTGTGTGTGTGTGTGTGTGTTTCTTCTTTGGGTTATGCTGGTATGAGATTATTTATAGCCTATATTTTTGTGGGTGTAGTTAAACTCTGGGGTTGGATTTTTCCTTCAAGTGTTTGTATAGGGCTGGATTTGTGGTTAGATGTTTAAATTGGACTTTATCATGGAACATCTTGTTTTCTTCATTTGTGGTGATTGAAAGTTTTGCTGGGTATAGTAGTCTGGGCCAACATCTGTGGTCTCTTAGCATCTACAGTGCTTCTGTCCAGGCTCATCTGACTTTTACTGTCTCCATTGAGAAGTAGGGTATAATTCTAATAGTCTTGCATTTATATGTTACTTGACCTTTTCCACTTGCAGCTTTTAATATTCATTCTTTGTTATGTATGTTTGCTGTTTGGTTTATTATGTGGGAGGGGACTTTCTTTTCTGGACAATCTATTTGGTGTTCTGTAAGTTTCTTGTACCTTTATAGTTATGTCTATAACTTCTTTTGCTTAGGGATATTTTCTTCTGTGATCTTGTTAAAAAGATTTTCAGGGCTTTCAGCTGGGTGTCTTCTTCTATTCTTTTATTCTTTTTAGGTTTGGTCTCTTCATAGTGTCTCAGGTTTCCAGGAGGTTTTGTGTCAGAAATTTCTTAGATGTAACATTTTCTTTGACTTATGTACCTATTTTTTTTCTATCTTGTCTTCAATGCCTCAAATTCTCTCTTCTATCTTTTGACAATTTTGCATCTATAGTTCCTGTTTGCTTGCCTGGGTTATTCATTTCCACAATTCTCAGTTTGCGCTTTCTTTATTGCTTCTCTTTCTGTTTTCAGGTCTTTTACTTTTTGCTTTAACTATTTACTTGCTTTTTTTTCTTGATTTTCTTGACATTCCTTAAGGAATCTATTCATTTTCTCCACATTTTGTTTTTTTCTTCCTTTTATAAAAGAAGTTATTCATTTCTTCTTTAGGAAACTCTGTCATATCTGTAAAATTGGTTTTAAATAGTGTTCTTATGGTTCAAGTGTATTGAATCTTCAGGGAGTGCTGTAATGGGATGGGTTGTTGTTGTGTTCTTACACTGACATTTAGGCAACAAGATTTGGAGCAATTATAGGTATAGGTGCCAATTTTCAGGTTTATCTTTGTTGGATAGAAATTTTCCACCTTGGTTTCTGTTTCCTCTCTAGTCTTTTTACTATTATGGCCTGTGGTTGTGTAGACAGTCTTTGCCTGAGTTGGGGGTTAGACTTCTGATCATTTAGATGTTATCTGGTTTAGCAGGGAATTGCTGCTCAAGTTGGGGGGCTGGAGTTCTGGCTATGTGCATGGCCTCTGATTCTTCCAGGGATCCTCTGGATTTCAGTTTGCTGGCCTGACTTCAGGTGCACTAGGGTACTTCTGAATGGTTGTCAGGGAGCTTCAGTGGTCTCTGATGTTCAGGATACTCATCTAACCTCTGGTGGAATAGGAAGCCTCTGCCAGAAGTGTGTGCCTTGCATGCAGGGAGCTAGCCTGGCCTCTGATGGCACAGAAGTCTCCTGGGATAGGAGTCATTCTGATTAATCTTGACGATTGCACTTCAACATATTCATCATTTCAACATAATATTTCATTATTTTCTGGCCTATGCATGTGAATATGTAATTTCTAGTTCTTATGTTTCGTGGAAGTCCCTTAGTCCCTGTGTTTTATTAGACGTCCAAGAATGTGTGCATCAGGAGCCTTCACTCATTTTATTTCTTCTACTGAGGTCAGATTTTTCACCCTGTCTTCGAGAAATCCAAGTTATACTTTAAGCCTCACTAAACCAAGCAATTCTTTATTATTAAATCTTTTTTTTCTTATTTCCACATATACTTCCCTGTGTAGGACATCATATTCCTGAGTATGTATGATCATAGTCTGATTTGACTTTTTGTAGTCCTATTTTTTCCCTTCTTCTTATTTATCTTTCCAATGAAATATGAAAAACATAAAGTAGAAAATAAAACTATGATTTTTTTTGAAGTAGCATCCAGTTTGGAAAATTAAAATATAGTCAATAAGTATCATATTTTCAGAGGTCATTAAATCACTTCAATTTTTTAATTTTATTGTATAGTATGTGGCTGTTTTTTTCCTGTTAAAAATTGAATCATCACCAATAATATTAAGGCATATTTATTCTACTCTTTCTTCTAAAAGATTCTAAATCAATTAATACTCAAAAGAGGCTTAAAAAGAGGAGTTTGTTATATGAGAAGAGTAATTTTGTTCAGAGTAGTGAAACAACATATCAGATCTGACCACAGATTGTTACGATCCTAGTACAGTGGGACCTTAACTTACACATTTATAAAGATGAAATTATTAGAGTATTAGGGTAGATCAGCATCATGTGAAATAACTCATGAGTTAACAAGTTTCTACTTTTCTAAAATTAAACCATTGAATGTATTTAACCAGGTTAACGTTAATCCCCCGACGGTGTTGGCATAAGCTTCTCTGGGAGGAAGTCCCTAGAGAACTATCTAATAACTCATAATTTTCTTGCTTTACACCTGCTTCATTTATTATGTAGGAAGAAAACAAACATGTGTTATAACATTTAGGTGGAAATGAAGGTTTTCCTACATGAATAATTTAGCCAGTTGATAATAAATTACTCCTTAAAACAAAGAAATTAATGACATGGTCAACATTTATGTTATTCATAGTTATGTTTTGTTATTTGACTTAATTATCTGTGTATAAAAGGTTCTATTCTATATTTCTGTTATTTTATCTCTTTGGGAAAGAAAATCCTCATAGCATATTAAAAATAAATTCTCATGGAACTACTGGACTTTTAAATAAATGGTTCATTTGTGTCAGTCATCCTTTCATTTCTGTCATTTTCTACATGATTCCTTTTTTAAAAAAATATGTTTCTACTCTTGAATGTAATATATTTTTAATTTATATATTATAATTTAATAGCTCATATTGACATTTCAAAAACATGAAAAGAAGGGAGAAAAAAGAAAATGTGGTTTTATGATTCAAATTTAAAACTAGAACACCCCTGTTCTTCTTATTCCTTGAATTTTTTTCTGTAATGCCCTCATGTTTTCTTTTTCTTCTTTTGCATTTGAAATTTTTTATAAGCTGGATGTGCTACATTGCTGAACTGTTTTTTTTAAAATTCATACCTAGTTATTGCTAGATATAAAGATTATAAATGAGTATGACTTCTAGGGTTTTGGTTTTTATTTAGTAAATATTGCAAATTTTACTTTTCAGTCTGCTCTCTTATTTTCTGCTTTTTAAACGTACTCTATTTTGTCACTCCCTTTATTTCCAAATATCCTTCCTTTGAGTGTCCTCTGAGAAGTCCAGGAAATGGCTGCTGAGTGGATGTCTTCCCAGCTCTTCCATCTGCTCTTTGGTGTGCAGCCTGTTGCCAGTTCACAACATGGTTCTCCCACTATTGGAAAGAATGATAGCTTTTCTTCCTGATTTCTCTTAACCTGAAGCAAATTACATTTCCTCAAGAATGCCACTTTTGTTCTTATTCTTCTAGTTTTTCATTTTTCAGAAGAGGAAGTTTTATTGTTAACAATTTATATTATGTTTTAGGAAGAAGATTAGGGATGTAGATTCACAAACTAAAATGAAACGGTCATCTTTGGGCACAGCGCATACCTCTTGCAATATTTGGTTCTCACACGTATTTGTGTGCACCCACTTGGCAAACTCCTTTCTACTCTGAAAAACTTATGTGATCTATTAAATTTTAATTTTTTGACATTTACATCTTAAAGAACATCTGATTTCTTTCTTTACAATTCTGATTCCCTGGGTATCAGCAGGCCACTTAAAAATTACTTGGCTATGGTGGTGGAGAGATTGCTAAGTGTTTAATATTGTTTCTTGCTCCTCATGTGGATTAAAATTTAGAATAAAGCACCACAGCAGGCAGTTGAAAATTGGCAGCTCCAGCTCCAGGAGATCTGATTGATAAGCTTCTGTGCTTGGAAGACACCCTTGCCGAAACACACACACACACACACCACAAATATATATGCATATATGCATATACTTATATATGGATGTGGCTATATGTTCCCTTTCTTGTCTTCTTAAATTAGGCTGAGTTTTGTCAGCACTTTAAATTTCCTTCTGTTCCTCAGCATTCTCAATGATTCTCATTCACATTCTCAATGACCTTGGCTTTTTCTGCCAGCTATTGTTTTCTTCTTTCCACATCTGAACTTTTCCCTTGCAGTGACCTCGGGATGCAAACCTGTATGCTGTAAATTCAGTAGCATCTTGACCTCAACGCAGGTCAATAAAGATACCATCATCTACTGAAAATAGTAGTTTTTCAGAAACTAGTTTCTCTAGCTGATGAAGAAATCACTGGAACGAAGAATAAAAAGGCTTTTCATGGACAGAATGAGAGAGGGTAATGTGGAGTTGATTGAAGAGATCAATTCTACGGAAAAAGATGAAGTGATAAGAAGCAGCTGGCCTATCGTGTGGAGAATTGAGTAGTGAGAGACAAAAAAGCAGTGAGATGGAGCTGTAAGGTACTTGTAACATGGCCTTGGGAAAATGATGGTTTCCCAACCCAGTCTCCACCCAGATCTTTTAAGTATCATCTGGGTCTTAAGTTCTTCTGCATGTTCTTCTGGACCTTCACTTTTCTGTAAACTGGTATTTTATACATTTCCAATGACCATCTCTGGAGCTATAGTATAAGTGTTTGGAGGGCACAGTATATGCACATTCACAATCAATGCACACACACACACACATACAGAGACACACACACACCACATGGAGCACAGTGCTTATCACTCACTGTCTCCTTGTTCTTCTCTGACCAGTGTCATCAGCCATGGCCATTACTATAGCACACTCACATTTTCTTTAAAATTTTGCATTGTCTAAACTCTTTCACAGTGTCTCCTTAGGGAATAATTCCTTCAAAGTATTTACCTAAAATAAATAACTTCCATTTATTAAAATCTATGGATATTAAATACTATTGGTAGAAACATCTCTCATTGACTAGCTAGAGAAATTGGGACCATAAAAATAAATTCATTTGTTCAAGTCTTGTAACTTAGGGGTAGTAGACCAAAGGTGTTGATATTTATTCTCACAACTCTATGATGCCAGCACACAGCCCCTTCTCAGGGCCATACACTCTCACATTCCCCCCATACTTTTGAATATCTGACTTTCAAGAGCTTGCTTGCTTGCTCTTTTCAACCTTTCTAACCAAGATTTCTTAGTCAAATAATTTGTACATCTTTTGCAAAATAAAATTTTGTAGCTAGTAGCACATAGCATATTAGTTGTGAGATCTTATTTTAAATAGTCTTCCTTTTATCTTTTCTTCCACAACACAGATACTCATTACTTCATTTATCACTCTTTTGCTTTGTCATTATGAGATCATGAATGAAGGTATGAGTTAATCACTACTTAGTACCAGAACCATTATTGTTTCATATAGGATCTTCCTCTTATTTTTCCCCTTTTTTGTTTTTTCTCTATAGCCCTCTTCTTTTCCTTGTCAAGAGGAGATCATTCAAATTTGGCTCAGATATTTTCTTATAAAGCATAGGCCATAGTATTTATAACCCATTGCTTTTATTACTTGTGATATGCATGCAACTAACCGCCTATGTGTAATTACTAGATAGTATCACATTATGTTGCTTATCCATATACCAAGCAAATACTTCCAGCTTGCTCCCAACTCTTTACACTAATAATAATTCTACAACTGTTCATATGCATATTTCTTATAGGTTGTAGGAAGAATTTCTTTAATCCCCAAATAGTTAATTTCTCATTACCCAAGAATCAGCAGCTTAAGGGAAGGAAGATTAATTTTTGACTCATGATTAGAGGAGATCTGGCCCATCACAGTAGTGAAAGAATAATGGTGAGCGGTTTTCTTAGTTAGGGTTTCTATTACTGCAAAGAAACACCATGATGAAAAAACAAATTGGGAAAGAAAGGGATTATTTGATTTGCATTTCCATCTTGCTGTTCATTATTGAAGGAAATTATGGCAGAAACTAAAATATGGCAGGATCCTAGAGACAGGAGCTGATGAAGAAGCCATGGAAAGGAGCTTCTTAATGGCTTACTCCACGTGGTTTGCTCAGCCTGCTTTCTTAAAGCAGGACCACCTCCTCAGGTATAGCACCACCCTCCAAGGCCTGGGCCCTCATCTTTTTGTCATAATTGAGAAAATGCCTTACAGTTGGATCTCGGGGAGGCATTTCCACAACTGAGGCCCCTTTCTCTCTGATAACTCTAGCTTGTGTCAAGTGCACACACTGAACCAGCTAGTACAACATGATTCCACGGTGGTGGGAGCACTTGGCTGCTCCTTGATATTTGGCATCAACTTCACAGCAAAAGACACTGTCTGAAAGCATATTAGCACATAACATAGAAGCACTGCTCCTTTTGCTTTTCATCTGGCAGATAGACTCCATGTTTAATAAGGTCCCCAACTGTCTACAAAGGGTCATGAATTAGAGACTAATTCTACAAACATCTGAACCTGGAGAAACATTTAACTTTCAAACCATAGTGTTCCACTCTGACAATTTGTGGTCAAACATGTCTTCAACTCAGCTTCAAAGTTGTCTCCAGAGTCCCCAGGGCCAGCCTTTTCCAAAAGCCCAGGACCTTTTAATACTCAGGAAAATATCTTAATAGTTACTTAATACAAAACCTGAAAAATAAGCTACATAGTTCTGATATAGAGTGGTATTAGAGTAAGCAGAAGGATGTCTTAGAAAGACCAGGCTTAAGAGAGGATGAAACCCTCTTTATTGTGAAGTCTATAACTCCATATGCATTGGGGAGACTGTGGGCTGTTTCACCAGGGAATCCCTCAGCCTTGGCTTGGAGACACTCTACATATCTGGTGTTGCTTGCAGTACAGGCTAGATAATGGGTTTGCTTCATTCACTAATAGCAGTTTTCTGAGCTTGGTCACTGTATTGACTAAGCTCCCTGTAGGTGTGATAAAAAAAAACTTGACAAAAGCAATCTAAAGGAAAAGAAGGTTTATCACTGTTTGAGGTTATAGTCTATCATGCCAGAAAGAGCGTTAGGCATCGTGCTACATTGTGTACAAGTTAAAGAAGCAGAGACTGGTGGATGCTGTATAGTTTCTTCTTTGTATCAAAACAGGACGCAAGTCCAGAATTTCAGTCCATGGCATGACATCACACACAGTCAGCAGATCCTCCATCAGGATAAACCTAATCAAAATAACAACACCCCTTGCCTTGCCTAGAGTCCTGCCATAGAAGTGCCTTTTATCTCAGAAAGTTGACAACCAATGTTAATCAGCACAGCCTTAGTTGTACATTTCTGGTACCTCCAATATCCCACATTCTTCATTATAACTTAGGTTTCATCTTTTAAAATTCATGCACTGAACTTAGAGAATTCTTTGTAGTTAATCTTATCCATTACACATTGCCTGGTCTCATCTGCTTTTATCTGAGACTTTGGCACAGGCCTCCAGGACCCATTACTCTTGAATTCTTCATTAGTGAAAAAGCAGCACCACGTGAGAATGTCAACCCTGATGCCCTGTGAAATGCTGCTCGGACACTGTGAACCAGAGTCTCGGAAGCCTCTGTGCTTTCGTGGTGGGGCATGGGAAATGTGATTCCCTGGGAAGGCATAGTCCACGTGAGCACAGCTGGAGGATCTGACTTTTCAGGACTCTTCTTTCCAATGAATGTTTTTCAAATGACTCTTCAGTTTTACATTCTGGAAACTTCTATAAATCGGGTTCACACTCAACATGTCTTTTCTGTTGCCACAACGGAAAGGTATTAGCCTCTTTTAGCACTAGTAGCCTCTCTCTCCAGCACAACGTAAGTACATCTTTAACCAGATTCACATCCAATTCGAAATAAAATCATTCATTTTTATAAATTTATGCCTTATTTACTGTCTTTAATCTGGCTGAAAGTAATGAGAAGCATTTAGGCCCTGTTCTAAATATTATGCTTGCATTTTCCACTAATTTAGCTAATTTATCACTTTTGAGTTCAACCTTTTGATATGAGCAGATCATAGATTATTAGAATGTACCAATAATAGTCTCTAGCCCATCTTTGTCCCTTCTGAAACCTTATGATTCAGACTGCCACTGTCTGGTTGTTCTATTAGCATTCTGTTCTTCCCTGGCTCCATTAGAATAGCCAATGAAAGTGTACTTATTACTGTCTATGATTTCTCTAGCTTCTCTTGCTTGTAGCTCCAAACTCTCCTATACACTTTCTGCAAATGGACTCAAAGTCCTACAGTCCACATGATAAGGTTTCTTATAACAACGCCTCAAGTACTAGGCACAAATTCTCTGTACGTGTTTCTTTTCTTCTTATTGGTACCAAATGCTAAAGGTAGAAAGCTTTTTATATTGATTGAGATTTTGAAAGATATGATCAAATACATTGCAGGAAGGTATGGTGGTAGACATTTTCATGAAAATGGAACCATGTGGCCACTACTTGCTGTATATTATCAAAGGAAGTAGAGAGTTAGAGCTGTGGAGTGACCAGAAATCATGCTCATCAGCTTGATCCCATCTGAAAAGCTTCCACACACATCTGATCAGTGATACAATCTGGGGACCGATCATTCAAGCACAAAATCCTCACATAGTTGGAACAATATCATTGAATCTATGAGTGTGCACAGACATTACTACTGAATAGAGCCAACTGCTCTTCAGAATGCTTATACAGTCTGCATTTGTGTCAGCAGTAACATTCTTAAGTTCCCACATATTTGGTTGTTCTCAAACCATTCTGTTTTTCTATGTTTTTGTTTTGTTTTTGGTAGTTGCTTTATATTTTTTTTTAATCTATGGGAGTAGCAGGAATTTTTTTTCCCCAAAGTACAGAATTGGAGAGTTTCTCTACATGTGTGTTAGATTTTTGTGTTACTTAGTTTGAAGTAATTTTTCAATGAAGATCTTTATTATTACTTATTTTTCATTTATTATTAACTTGTAGAAACTAAATGTATACTTCAAAATAAAGACTTTGCAAAAATCCTTTTCTCTACTAATTTCAGTAACATCTTTTTGACTAAATTCTTTTTTATTATATCTCTTTCATTTGTTTGACTCATTTTGACTCATTATTTTTCTTAACTCTTCTTCCTAACATTCTCCTCTATATCTCTTTCACATTCAATATTTTCTTGAAAAAATAAACTAATTGATTTTTATTTTAATCTATATGTTTAAAATATTGATTATGGCCTACATAAGCATAAAACAGAGATATTTTTAAAAACTGAAAAGTTGAGAATGGTAAATGGAGAAAAGCAAAAACTTAAAAGTTGATGTATGGATGACATAAATTCAAAGTAATTGAATTTAGTAAAACTTGAAAATCTATCTTAGCCTTCATTTCATAGGTTCTGTTCCCTCTTCCTTTGGGAGTAGTGCACTTCAGCTTTATTTGACTATTATTCATTTTCTAGATGGCTCTTGGTGAAGAAATGGAGACAAGGAGGTAATAACACACATAGAGGCTTGGAGATAGTAAACCATTTACCACAGTATGAGAATGTTCTCTACAAACCTATGATGGAACACAGAAAGTCGAACAAATTCTTAGCTGCAGAAACAGAAAAATAATCAGTCCATTTGATATCATGAAGAATAATTGCCAGTGCAGCATCGTTCTTTGTTTGAGGGGAATATGTATGATAAGGAGCCAGAGCTGTTCATATAGAATTGTGAGTTGCAGAGTTACAGTAATAATTTACCTCAAAACAGTCTAGAAAAACAGGGAAGATTTTTTTCTTAAGCCAATCTTCCAATATCAAAATGTCTCATAGTAATTAGCAAGACTTAAAGGAAATGAAAGAGAAGATAAATAGCTAACCATCGTCTGAGTGTGCTCCACATTGTTCTTTTTTTCTTTTTTTTCCTCTTTTTTTTGTTTTTTCTTTTAAATTTTTATTGTTAAAAGAAAAATTTACATTTACTCCCCTTATTCCCTGCCCTCCCGCTCCCCCACTACCCCACTGCCCTCCCCCTTGTTCTTGGGACGTATTAATTTTATAAGAATTCTTCACAGTAAGTGTGGTTGTTGTTACCTTTGTTTAGCATAGGTATCATCCCTTATACAAAAGCAGGAAAATTCAAGGTTTTTTTATTCAGTAAGACACACAAGCTCAAGCTGCTAAATTTAGTTACTATTAGCTAAAAGTGAGCATACTGGAAAAATTATTACATGCATATAAAAATAGGTGGTTACATCACAATGAGCTGATACTCGTTCTGAACTGACGTTATGCCAAATGTAGTTAATGTGTCTATGACAAAATGGAAACAAATATGAAAATTATTCACTGGTTTATATCACTCAATATTTATATATATTTCCTTTGGTTAAAGTGAAAACACTGTATAACTTGGGATCTTAAAATTCAGGCTTCCTGGTTTCCCACTAGTTTAGGAAGTACCGTATTGGATTACTTATTGCATTTTTTATTCTCCCAAAGGGAAAATAATAATCACAAAAGTCAGCAGAAAATTCAAAGGTATGGAAACTAGTAGAAGATATCTAGATTTAGCCTTCAAATATGAACGTTTATAAAAATGTATACTTTGGTTTTAGATCTCTGCAAAACCACTTTCTCATAGTAAAGTGTGATTGTATAAGTATTTATCAAACAGGGATTTCTCAGATCAAAGAGAATATAAAATAAAATAACTTGAAAAATCTTTGAACATTTTTGGTTACAATGTTTCTAAAGCAATGAAATAGTCACTAAATTTAAAGTCTTCTGTGTATGTGTCTTGGAATCTCTATAGGTAATCACCTTGTATAGCTAGCATGTGTGTTTATGCTCCCAAAAAGATATGTTATAATTTGGTTTCTGAAATTACATAAATTATGTATAATAAAGTCATGTGAAATGAGTATTTTTACTCTCTAAGGTATTTTGAGTTTTGTGTTATTTTTACTGTTATGCTTATTTCACCTAACCAATATACAGCCTTCTACTGTCAGCTTTCTCCTATCAAAGGCTTGGAAGTTTGTTCCCAATCGTGTGTTGTATCAAATTTATGTGACACATACTCATCTCAGTACACATAGCTGAGTCACGTGTTCAAATGCACATGCTGCTTCAGCTGTGCAGGTTCATTTCATTATTATCAGGTATTTCCAAGAAGTGTGAACATATTCTACACACCATGCTGGACAGCTCATGAGGGTTCATGATTCTCAAGCCATTGTTCCACAAACAACACTAACCAACAAGAAGCAAGAAGTCCTCAGATGCCCATAGGCTTTTTTTTTGTGTGTGAAAGCAATATTTTATATTGACGATCAACTTTTTCCCAGGTTATATGTATTTTCCAAGCCTGTTACACTTAATGTTATGAAATAGACTGAAATCCCTTTGAGGTAGTTATTTTCTCCCTGATGAGGTACTGAATGACAAAACTGCTGTTATTTATAGACTTCAGACTCCAAGAGAGATGTTACACATGGACATTTCCACAAAACAGAGAGGCTCCCTGAGGTCTCTGGTGTGTCCTCCCTTCCTGGGTTCTTTTCTTCAGAGC
>JAQHUG010000182.1:3466204-3492975 GCA_028555095.1 Dicrostonyx torquatus
TGTCATTGGTTTTTTTGAGATATTTATATTTTAAAACTTCTATCAAACAAATAATGAAACACATAAAGTAAAACTAATTCTATGATAATCTCAATTGCACCTATTTCTCACCTTCAATAATTATCAAATCTTATCCCCTGGAGTGATATTGTTTGTAATTATTCTTTCCCAAATATCAAATATTTTCCTGTCTAAACAACAAACAACTTGATACTTTTTTGTAGAAATCTTCCCCTCAGCATATCTGTGAAAATCCCCAGAAGCTGTTAAGGATTTTAAAAGAATCTTACTATGAGGCACTAACAAACATATTGTTTCCAGAAAAAAAAATATGAATCTTGCACATTCAAAGGGGAATAAGCAGTAGTTTGTTCTGGAACCATTTTAAGTGAGCACAGCCCCCACTTCATTGTCCAATGCTTAACCAGTTTTATGAAGTTTTATATTTTGTATAACAAAGAGGGTCAAATCTCAAGGTAAGTTTAAAGTACATTGGTGAGTTCATCAAAGATGCAGGCATAAAAATATGGGGGAAGCTTCTCTACAGGTCATCAGATGATGCATGATGACATCGTCGGCTTTGCAAGACTGGAAACAAAGGGGACTGTGAAGATATTCCCAAGGTGCTTGTACATTAGATACAGGCTGCTAGTTCTGGCACAGAGTTGTCAAAGAATGACTGTTCTTGGGTAATGGAAACTAGCCCAAAGTATGGCAACTAGCTTTGTTCCTGGAACATCCCTTTCTCCATCCATCCCTGTAGTTCTAGTCAGTTGATCTGCAGATACTGCTTCTCTTCAGGAGTCTGTGATCACAATTATCCTCATGGTGTGATTGCTTTTACCTCCTGTAAGTGAAATCCCCGGAGAGTTCCCGATGGTGTTACATCTGCTCCCCTTGCTGTTAGACTGCCCTGCTGTACTTTATGTTCCTCAATCTTCTCTGACTACACTGTTGAGCTTCCGGTCCTTTTCTGAGCAAGAAGCTGCCTCATTCTTTCCTGTTAGATTATTCTGTGAGTAGGACACTCACCAACTGCTACTCCTCATTACAACTTTTCTTCAAAATCTTTCACAGGTTGTAATTCCATCTGCATGAACTTGAATGGTCTGTCTATACCTGTGTACTTGAAGGCACTGGCTTAGAATACACATCCATTTCTCCTGCAACTTTTACTTAGGAAACTTCTCCCCATGTGGTAGGCATGTGGTAAACACTGGGAAGGAAGGAGTGAAACAATGGCATTATTTCTTTTTCTTCAGAATTCTTTTCTGGACTGACTGGGATGCCAACTTCCCCCGCATTGAATCTGCCTCAATGAGTGGTGCTGGGAGAAAAACCATCTATAAAGACATGAAAACAGGGGCATGGCCTAATGGACTGACTGTGGACCACTTTGAAAAAAGGATAGTTTGGACAGATGCCAGGTTAAAAACATTTTTCTGTGCTTTCATTTACTTTTTCCAGTTTTTTAACTGTATTGTTAATTATTCTAATATATGGACATCATGTATTTAGATTATTATTTTGAGTTTTTTGCTGTTGTTGTTTTGCTTTGGAAAATATTAGATATAATTCCATAACTTAATTATTATATCATTTGTCTGACTTGCATAAGTGTATCACTGGTCTCTGTCAGTGACTCTGATAAGCCATTGGTGTACTGATGTTTCTCTAGGTCAGATGCTATTTATTCTGCCTTCTATGATGGAACAAACATGATAGAAATTATCAGAGGACATGAATACCTGTCACATCCCTTTGCTGTGTCTTTGTATGGGAGTGAGGTGTACTGGACAGACTGGAGGACCAACACGCTGGCTAAAGCCAACAAGTGGACAGGGCAGAATGTCAGTGTGATTCAGAAGACCAGCGCACAGCCATTCGATCTTCAGATATACCATCCCAGTCGACAGCCACAAGGTAGGTGCTTAGGAGAAGTCAACCATATGGGAACATTTCCATTTTCACATAAAAATCTATGAGTGTTAAAGAAATGATGTAAGTTAACTATTATTTTATGTTCCTGCTAGTGCTCACCTGCGTTAATTAGCTCTGGATTTTTCCACTTTGCTTTTTAAATCTCCTCCTTTAGAATATTATTCTTAGAAATTAAAGATTTTATGCTGTCTTGAAATTTTGAATCACTGACATCATACAGACAAAAATGTGTGGGAAACTTTCTAAGATCTTTGAATTTGGAGCTGCAGAGACAGCTTAGGAGGTAAGAGCATGTACTACTCTTGCAAATGACCCAAGTTCAGTTTCTAGCATCTATAACTGCAGCTTCAGAGGATCTGATACTTCTTATGGCTTCCACAGGTACACACACACACACACACACACACACACACACACACACACACACACACACGACTAAAACTATTAAAACTATTAAAGAACATTTTTATAGGATCTTTACATATGGAGCCTTTTACAGACTATGAAAGAAAACACCAAGGACGCAGAGTCACCCTCTAGTCATGGGCTTACATTGGGAGGTTGCAGGAAGCTGCGTGGTAAAGCATGAGCCATGTGTGATGCCTCTCTCCCCATGTAACTCACCTGTTGGCTCAGTAGTAGTGACCCTTTTGGTTCTTCTGCTAGTATTTGTACATACTTTTTGACCTTAAGGCCCACGTGTCTTTTCTTGAATGCCCTGGTCATCTGTCATAGCAGTAAGCAGCAGCCTAACCTGCTACACTTCTTTTCCATTTTTTGGGTTGTAACCTGTGGAGTTTTCAGCCAGAGGTATAATGAAAAAGTTGTCTCTAAATACTTCCTTCAATATAAGTATCAGATCAAAGAATATGCCTCCAGATGACAAATTAGTTTGATTTTAATAAGTATGAAAACATTGCGCAGCTGTACTTTGTCTTCACAATTCTTAATTTTTAGGAGGGATTGTGGTCTTTAGGTTTAGAGCTACTAAATGAATGATTATGAGAAATGGTTTGGTCTATGGACTGTGTGATGTCTCTCCCTGATAGTGGATCTACGTAGAAACAAAACACTCCCACACATCATTTATTGAAAGACAAGGAAAGACATTGTGGCCCTCTTGTTTTTGTCTGGAAATGGAGTGATAAATTGGTTGGAGAAAGGTGTTTTAGCAGGTTTACTTACATAAAATGTTTTATGTGTGACTTCTCTTACTTTCATACAATGGGGAATATTTTCTTCTGTGGATGTAATTTAAAGTACTCTCTCAGGACTCAGGAAATACAGTCTTTATTTACATTTAGAGAGTGGCAACTTGCTGTTTCCTAAATAAATTCAGTTCATTCTGAGTGATCAGGACATGTTCTTCTGCCTCCTGCCCCCACTTGTATCACAGAGTGTCCAGGAATCACTATCTGCCTTGTTCATCTGCTTCAGTGAAGCAACCATTCACTGTCTGCAAAAGACGACATAGGATATGGCCAGTATTTTGCTAATGTAAAGGGGAGAATTCCAACAACCTGGTGACAGAGGCACAGTATTCTCTCAGGGAAACAGCAGTTCCTCGTTTCTGGTGAATAACGCTTTGAGGATCACAGTAGGATGTTGCCTTTTGAAACATATGGCATTCACTGTCTATTAAAAGAATGCAAAACAGGTTTCACAACTTAAAGAAATGATGATTGCAAATACCTTGAGCTTCCCAGTGTTTCCAAGCAAGGAATGCGGATAAGCATTGACAGCAGTTCCCTTACAATCAACCACTCATTGTATTCACAAATTTCCAGTTCAGGTACTAGATTTAGAGGTTTTGAAAACCTGTTTGAGTTCCTTTTGACTCCTAATACCATCGTTATCTGAGAGTAGGAAGAAATAAACCAAAGTTTAGCTGGACAGGCTGACTCATACCTGTAATCTTAGCAGCTGGAAGACTAAGATAGAAGGAACATGAACATGAGAACTGTCTGAGTTACATAAGACTTTGCTTTACCACCACCAATAAAGCATAGATATGAGACATGATGGAGCAACAGTGAGGATTTTACGTCTAAATTAATGTACCGTGCAACTACGATTGGACATTATGAGTATGTTATTTAAACTCTTTGTGTGTTTTTATCATTTGTAAGCTATAGACGATAAAATGTATAACAGTGGATCTAGCAAATATTTTAGCATTTAACAAAATGTATTAAACATGGGTTAATCCAAAAAAACATTTTTAGAATAGGTTTTATATATAAATGTGTACACAAAGAATTACATATATACTGTATATTATTATAAAATTATATGAATACATACACAAACATGGGACAGGGAGACTTACTTACTTCTTGGTGCCATTGTATGTCATTATGAAAACTCAAATGGCTAGCAATCTACTATAGATATATACTAGCCAACAAGGAACATTGGTGGTGTAACTCAGATTCAAAGGTTCAAAGGCCAAGAATAAGAGTGGGGCAATGGCAAATATTCTCATTCCAGTGCATGGGTTCTCATGTGTAGAGAATCACTGGTGGGTGGCAGCAGAGGAGGGCTGTGCCAACACAAGTGAGAAATGGGTCTTTTTCATTTGTCCTTCTTCCACTTCTTCCTTCTATTCAGTTCCTTATGGATTTGCTGGTATCTCCTAAACTGGTGAAATAAAACCTCTTAAAATTCAGTATACTGTTTCAAATGCTAGTGTTTTCACAATGTTCTCTCAATATACTTATTTTAATGCTGGTGTTTTCAAAAGCATGTCTCCAAATATTCTGCTATCTAGGTGTTCCCAAACAAGTTGGGTTGATGCATAAAATAACAATCAGTTAGCAACTTAAGTCCAGAGAAGGCTCATGTGAAAATACGGCTGAGATGCCCTTTAACACATAGAACCAGTCTGGAGTGCATAGTTTTATTAAACACAGTTTAGTGGATAAATTTGAAAAAAAATCAGTTTAAAAAATAGGAAGTGTTGAGGCTGGACCTGGAGCTTTTTCAATCAGTTGATTAGACGTTGAAATAAAGAAGTTTGATGAGATTTCTAAAGAATTGTCCAGAACACAAGAGGAAGGACAGAGTCTTGGAGAAAGCTGAAACTGGCACCCAAGAATGTGGAGATCAAGGTAACTAAGAAAGTGCCAGCCCAAAACTGAGAGATTAGGACACTACAGTGACGTTTATATTTGATTCTTGCAGATATGTTAAAAAAAACAAAAAAACCTCGTCATGTTTACTGGTTTTAGCTGCCTGTTAATGTCCACAAAGCCTGTAGGGAGAGTAAAGCTGTTATTTGAATTATTAGTAGATTATAGAGAGATTTGCAGATAATTGATAGATACATGGATTAAAAAAAGTTTTCCTTATTGCTCTGCTTGGAATCTTTTCACAAAATAACTTATAACTGTCATAGTATCATACTTCTTCATCTGGTCCACATCCCCCAATTTTCCGACATGTCCTCTTGAAAGTACAGTCATGTTTTCTGAACAAAGCCTGCTTTAAAGGGGCTTTATTATCTGTTAATAAAATCAGATTTTTTTCAAGAAATATTAATTTTCATTGTCTAGATGCTGATATTTTTGATATTGAGTTGGCCAAAGTGCAAATGCTTTTAAGTGATATAAATATGGCATAGCACTCAAAGAAATATGCAAAAGCACAAAAGTAAAATAATGGGGAAAATATTCATCAGGTTAAATATATTTGTAAGAATTCTCCCTTTGGTAATGTTATTATCTCCTGCTTTCCATGAAGTATCCAACATATAGGGGTGTTAGTGACAGAAAGGATGGACCTAAATGTTGGATAATTTAGAAAGATAGGGTATTATGATGTTCATGTTTCATTTTCTGAATCAAAACCTAAGAATTATAGCATGATGTGACCTTTTTTCACCCTTTCAAAGTTTACTCTTCTGCAAATGGGGACAATTTATATTTATAAACTGAAATTGTCATTAATGAGGCTTCCAAGTTCTCAGCAGATTTCCTAGCACAGGGCCTTAGAATAAGTTGTTGTTTTGATTTTAGAAAGTGAGTCATTTTGTCTTTTGAGTTGTTCGTATGCACTGTTGAGATGGCATCTGATTTAGTCCTGGGAGCCTTTGAATTCTCCATGGTCCTTCTGCCTTGGCTTCTCAGAGGCTGAGGTGACAGGAGTTAGACGTCATGCTCAGGTATTTGGGGAGTTTTTTGTTGACCAATTTTATGTCATGTATCCATTGTGTTTTACAAAAAGATTGACACTGTTTCTCAAAAAGTACTTGTAATAATAAATGCTTCCAATTGATACAGTAAAACATTTCTCTAGAAACATTTTTCTTGACAATATAAGAAAAAAAATTTTAGCCGGGCAGTGGTGGTGCACGCCTTTAATCCCAGCACTCAGGAGGCAGAGGCAGGCAGATCTCTGTGAGTTTGAGACCAACCTGGTCTACAAGAGCTGGTTCTAGGACAGGCTCCAAAGCCACAGAGAAACTCTGTCTCAAAAAAACAAAAAAAAAAAATTTACTCATCCACTATTGACAAATTGATTAGTTATATTGATTTTTAGAAGACAGTTAAATAAAGCAAATGGAATACTTCCTTTCTCCTGCTAGGATTTCTGCCTGTGTTAATGTAAGGATGGTTTTAATAGAATTTATAGGGATTTTTATGCTCAGAATTATAGCTGGATTTTGCTAGCCAATGAAGCAAATTAGTAGAAACAGTAATGACGCATATTATGTGTGCATTAGTACCAATTTAGCGGGTCTCTTTTCTTAAAATATTAATAGATACATTTCTCTGCCAAAATATTTATTGAGATAATTTCTCAGTTTTGTAAAAATTCATCTTAAATGAATGATAAGGTTGTAACAGTGTTTTAATAATTAATATTAATTGAATAATCAATGTTCAATATTAAGTATAAAGGTTGACAGTTTTTCTAAAAATCATTAAAATATAGATAAATTGTTTGTTATATGGGCAATTATTCTCTGCCAGTTATATTTACTAGTATGATGGCTCTTACTACCAAAAGGGATAGAAAATTTGCCCAGTTCATCCTTCTTTGCTTGTTAATAAGTTTTATTTGAACTCAAAACCATCTTTTCTTTGCCTGCTGCTTTGTGGAAACTTTCTTGCTCTATTAGCTTTCAGCACACACAAGACTGTAGGCTCAATCTCAGTACAATAACAAATAAATAAACCAATCATAGAGTGTTGATCACCCAGAGTACACTAGGTTCAAAACAAGTACAATAACAAATAAATTCATAACTACTGAGCATACATAAGACCCTTGCTCAGTCACCAGCATAACAAATAAAAATAAATAAACTCACAGAGGGAGGCAGAGACAGGCAGATCTCTGTGAAACAAATAAACCAACCAAAAAATAAAATTCAATTCAGGGAAGTTTAAGGACAGGCAAAAAAGAATTATATAAAGCAGAAGAAGAGGAAAATAATTCAAAGCTTAAATGTTGTATTGCTTGAAAGGTTAATGTTTAAAAAAAAAAACCTTAGAATAATAGTTAGTTAATAAAGAGCTGGAGGTTGACAAGGAGGAATTGGTGGACCTGGTAAGGGAATCTCAGAGGAAGTGGGTTACTGAGTCTGTGTGAGGGAACAATGGGAACTCATGTAAACTCCTCAAGCCTGTCAGGTCTTTTAGAAAGACAACCAAGTGTAGTGGGTGGAGCCTAGATATTAAGAGATTACTGAAGTAACTTCAGTCAACCGTGTAGAAGACAGAGCGTATCTGCACTGAGTGTGGTTGCAGAATCAGAGAGAGCTGAGCAAGCATTAATGATCAAAAAATAACGTTCCTTGGTGCAATAACAATGGGGGCTTTTCCAACATATTTCCTCACTGCTCTGTTTGGAACAACCGAGAGTTCAGTCAGTTGTTAGACTGTGTAAATCAGATGACACTGGTATCTCTAAAGATCTTTGTTTGACTTCATGGGATTTAGAAAAAGGAACTACTTATAGCGTTCCAGAACAGTTAGCTCTTTCTCTTTCTCAGATACAAAGAAGCAGTGTTTGGTGAGGGTCACAACCTCTGTATTGATAAGAGATTTGTAATAGTATTTGGCAGAAAACCATTAATTATTTCCTATCAATGGTTGACAAAACATTTCTGAATAAGAAGTATTTGAAGGTTTTGTGAAACACGGAACCTCTGCCAAAATCAATAAATTCTTTTTGCAGCACCAAAGCAAACATGGATAATATGTAATTAATGTGGTCAGCTATAGATTCATTCAAACTTTACAAAACCGGTCAGTAGACTGGACTTGCTCCCGAGTCACCATCTGTTAATCCTCACTTTATGTGACAAAAAGAGCCCTGTGAACCAAATTGCTCAACGGAGCCATTAAAATAGAGAACTATGCTCAGGTGTTTACTAAGAAAAAACTTTTAAAAGACTCAGCAGCATTATTTCAAAGGGAAATGAGATTAAAATGGAAGGCAAGATTTCTTTGTGGATTTTCCAAGCTGTGAAGCAGAAAATATTGTGAATTATACATTATAGCCTTACCATTAATATAGACACTGGGCTAGAAAATCAGTGTATGGTTTTGTTCTAAGGACATAGAATTTTAATACATTTGATTTATTTCTTAAAAAGGGAATTTATAATTGTAGCATGCTTAGAAGAGAATTATTTTATATTAAAAATTAAAAATAGAGTGAAATCAAGTACCTAAATGCAACTGTTAAAGAATCTGCTTTTAATTGCTCTAAGAGGAGTCTTTTTTTTCCCTTTGGATTTTTTTGTTTTATTTTTCAAGTGTGGGGAATGTTGAGTTTTCTCTTTCTCCTGCAACCACTGGGAGACCTGGCTCTAGTTGCTAGAACACTCTGTCTCCTGTAGCACAACTCCACCTCGGTCTTTTACATCTTCTGATTTGCTTCTATAACTCTAGCAATCCCTTTGGGATTCTGATTAATGCAAATTAAGTTAAAGGGTGAGACAAAACAGATTGTATGGGAACTTGGGTGGCGAGACACTAGCTATAAGGAGTCTCCAGGCCCACAGCGTCTATCCTTTTCTGTTGGTTTCTTTTGTTAACAGATTTTCTTAGCAGAAGACTTTTTTCAGAAACTTTTATTCCCTCTTTATTCTTTTTTATTGTTAACCTGCTTTGCCTTCTTCAGGTTGGAAGTAGGATGAACCTCCAAATGTATAATACATACAGCTAATTTCTCACATCTCCTCCATATAGATCATGTCTTCTCAATGTCTCTTCTTTGTGGCATAAAATCTTATAACATTAATGCTAACTATTGGGAGATGGGAAATAAAATGTTGGATCACAGGTGAAACCACTATCACAACAACAAAAGATATAAACTCATTTGAATGGAGTTTTATTCACAAGGAGTCTATGAGGGAAGAAATCCGACAAGCTATGCATTTTATCTCCTTTTAATGAAATAAGGACACTGCTAAATAAATATGATAGAGAATGATGGAGAGATCTGTAGGTGAGGGCATTCTGATGCTGGTCTGTTGGCATTCTTCTGTTGAGATAAACATGCCCATTTCCTCTAGAGAATTGAAAGGTATCTTTCACAAGACAAGCATAGGAATAGCTCTAGGGAAATGTCAAAAAAATCTGACCTAGGTTTTATGACCTATCCCAGGAAAGACATTGACAGAGAAGATCAGAGAGACCTCTCTGTGCCTGCCATTTTTCAATATATCATTGCATAGTTTTGGTGATATGCCTTGAATTCTGCCCACCCAGAGCAGTATGCCCCCTGCAAGAAAGGTACTATTCATTAGCTGAAAGCTAAATTCCTACCATTGAGGTCAGAAGGAATATCTCATTCTGCCTTCAATTTAGTAGGCTATATCTAAAGACTTTATTCTGTTATAATGAATAAATAATAGTAATAATAAAATAATAAACTATTTAACAAAAAAGCAAGCTCTATTAAAATAAGAATGAAGATAACAGCTGTTGATCAATTGATATAAAAAATCTTTGGGGCAGGAGAGATGGCTCAGCATGTAAAGTCTCTTCACCACTGACTGTGATGGTCTGAATGTAGTCTCTGGGACCCACATGATGGAATGAGGAAATCAGTTTCTGCAAATTGTCCTCTGATGTCCACAGACATGTCACTGCATATCAACACACACACACACACACACACACATGCACACATACACACACACACACGAAACATGAAATAAAATCTTATCCCAAGTCATGATAGAGAAACAGGGGAAGTAACTCAGTGCTGGGTTCGTTGCCTAGCATGTGTTATGTACCCAAGGAAAGTGGGAGAAAAAGGATGAAGTCTGTTACCGTGGTTCCCTGGCACATTTGCAAGAGTGGTGCCCCCAGGTCAGGAGACAGTGTCTGAGGCAGGTTAGGAACATGGAGATATCCATTGGAACTCCCAAAGACTATGACAGGATCTACCTGAATTTTATTGGTGTTTGGTTTAATCTTAAGAAAAGCTGCTCTGCCAATGCAAAGAACTCCAATTAAACCATATTAGACCAAATTAAAACGGCCATGTTTAATAAATGCAGCACTCTGGTGGACCAAGACAGCATGGCAGGGGGAGGAGCCCAAGCAAACCCCAGATACCACCTATTCCTTTTTCTAGAATGAGCCTAAATACCCTGTGGGCATAGTCTCGACCCTTCCAAAGGAGGGGTCAGCACCTGGCAGGCTGGGAGTTGGAGTCCAAGAACTTGGCAGGCTGGGAACTGGAGTCCAACTCAACATTACAATTGGTATATATTATATAACTATATTATTTCTATGTTAGCAAAGCAATGATGCCTAATAATTTCTTTCCTTAATTCATAAAATGTCTTTTCAATTGTAACAAGAGGAAAAAATGAAGAAAATTATCTTGGCTGTGACCTTTAGGGGAATGCAGGCTTCCAGTGATGTACATAACTGCCTGCCATTCTCATAGAAACTTGGTCACCTCAGCAAGGAAAACTTTACTTTGAATCATTAAGTGAATCAATCTTACATTCTCCCTTTTCACTGTTGCTATTTCCCTGTGTCCTTGGCAGCTTCCAATCCTTGTGCAGCCAATGAAGGTAGAGGCCCCTGCTCTCACCTGTGTCTCATCAATCATAATAGAAGTGCAGCTTGTGCCTGCCCCCACCTAATGAAGCTTTCCTCCGACAAGAAGACCTGCTATGGTAAGTTTTCCACAGTTCTTAGCCAAATCTGAATGGAAATATTTCCAGTTCTGCTGGAATTTCACTCAGAGTGAAGTGGAAGAGGTTTTGAGTATCTTTAAGAACACATTAGCTGTGACTGCTGGCATTCGCTATTAAAATTCAGCTATTTCGGGGAAACTGGCAGTCCCTTAAAATGTGCTATGCTATATTTGCTGTTTATTACCCTATTCATTTTTTCCTGCTACTTTTTTATTTAATGCATTAGCAAAATTTATCTCTGTAAAACAGAGAGATGCATGAGTAAAAGTGCATTTCAAGGAAGTGATGATGTAGGTAACCTGCACAGCAGGAGGTTCTCAACAGCTTTCATTTCCTGTTCCTTTAACAGCACATTGTCAGCTTGAGGGGAAATGAAAACAAACAAACAAACAAGCAACTGTATATCTTGGAGACATATATATATATATATATACTAAATAACTTATATTAATGAAAATACAGATTTTTCTTTGTAGTTACTTAATCCATAGGGCAGAAAATAGAGTCATTTATCAGATGCTAAATTATGAGTTTATTATTAGTGGCTTTAATTCCTTGCAGCTAGTATAAGGCAAGACCAGCCTCATCTGATGCAGATTTATGCTTATGTTTATTTATAAGAGGACACAGAAGGCCATCAAGCAGTAATTAGGATAAAAGGTTGTAGCACAAATAGTAAAAACTCAGAGATTGATATGGGGGTGCAACCTGAATAGCAGAAAAGCAAAGCAGCCAGCCACTGGCTCTTACCTCTACCTCAGAACAAAAATAGGTGAGAACCTGTCTCTGAATCCTGAAGATTCCACGCCCCACATTCCACACTCCACTGCATTCCTGCCTCTTCTGCTTTATACTCCTCTCTCTGCCCAACCATACTTCTGTCTCTACCTCTCTAGTTCTAGGATTAAATGCATGTGATCCCAAGTGCTGGGATTACCTTTGAATGAGCTCTGTTTCTCTTTTAGGTAGATTCAGTCTTCTGTAGCCCAGAGTAGCCTTATACTCACAGAGATCCCTCTGCCTTTGTCTCCTTGAGTTCTTTGATTAAAGGTGTATGCTATCACTCAGTGGCGTGTTTGCCTGACTAGTATCACTCCTTCGCTCTCTGATCTTCAGGCAAGCTTTATTTATTAAAACACAATATACCACTATAAAAGATACTGAAGAAAACAAACATTTGGGAAGGATAGCTGCAAATTCCACCAAACCAGAGGGCCATGCTGGGTTCATTGAGATGTTATCTTTCTTAGGCTCAGGTATGTTGATGGGAGGAGCATGTCCCACTTTTATCATAATGAAATTATATAACAAGTCTTATACCCATGGCATGGGTACATGCATATTATAGACTTGAAAAGAAATGGCATTCACTGTGCCCACTTTCTCTTAATATTGCCCCTGATAGTCCAGCCCCACAGAGAAATGATCAACACCTATCAGCTAATGGAGAGTGTAGGGACTAGAGCATGCTGGCGATTTTAAAGGTTCCCACATAGAATCCAGGAGTTGTATGTTAGGCAGTCTGTCTTGCTCTATATGAAGATTAGTGCTGGAGCAAGAGTGTAGCATGGATCTTCATGTTAGACTAGTAGCTTTCTCAAAATAATAAAAACCCAACCGCAATACATATTAGAATAATTATAACTCCTATATTACAAACAGTATAAAAAGAGTACCCAAATGCTGCCCAATACCAGGACAAAAAAAATTACAATAAAATCTGGAGACTACATGAACTCTAATTTTGATAGGGAATATATAAATAGAATTTAAAAAAAATAATATGTAATTTTATTCAGTGACATTTTAAGGTAGCTATATTCTTAAGTACTTTAAAAATCATTTAATAAAAGGCAATTTTATTTTAATTATATTCCAAAATGAGATACTGAAATACGGTTGTTGAGAACATATATTCAGCATGTTCTGGTTTTGCTTGTTTGTTTTCTGTGTGGGTCAGTTTTTGAGGCAGATTTTCACCATGTAACCACAGATGGCCTGGAACGCAGAATCTGCCTGCAACTCCACTTCTGATTTTCTTAAGCAACATTTAGCTATGTTAAGATAAAATCAAGTATTGAGAATTACTTGACATTTCAAACTAAATTTCTAATACTACTTAAAGAGCTTTCTAACTTGTTTTACAGCTTCTTGTTCTGAGTACCTTCAAGATGGATGATTTATACATTGTTTCCAGCAGATTTTTTAAAATTATTCTCTTGTATCAAAACTGAAATCATTGAAAGTTGCTATTTCAGAATTTCTAGACTGTGTTAAACTTGTCAGCAATATAAGAAAAATGATCACTTTAATTTGTTTCTCTAGAAATGAAAAAGTTTCTTCTTTATGCAAGACGTTCGGAGATCCGAGGAGTGGACATTGACAATCCGTATGTGAACTTCATCACGGCCTTCACTGTCCCAGACATCGATGATGTTGCTGTAATAGACTTCGATGCCTCTGAGGAACGTTTGTATTGGACAGACATCAAAACACAAACCATAACACGGGCTTTCATTAATGGAACAGGGCTAGAAACAGTTATTTCAAGAGGTAAAAGAATTATGTGACCCCAGCAGGGCTTGTTATTCCATTTGCAGTAAACAGTTTCTTTAACATTCTTCCTACACTGTTCAACTCAACTGAAAGTGAAATTGGTTATGTGCAGACCCAAAAGTGTACTTTGCATCTACGAGTGTCAAATGCCGTGGTTAAACCACACATTATCTCGATAACCTAAAATTTAGTTCCATTCAAAGAAAAAATTCCAAAGCAAATGAAAATTTTCAAATGTCTAAACACATTAAAAAGCTTTTTTTTCTTTTCTTTCTTTTTCTTTTTTTTCTTTCTTTTCTTTTCTTTTTTTTTTTTTTTGCTTCTGTGAAACACTACTCACATGGAGGCAGCGTAACATACAGCAAGGATTTGCTCAGTTCTCTGAATGAAGTTGTAGAATCAAACCTATCTTTTAAAATATTATACAAAGAGATATTCCAGAAGCTTTCTCATAAGCTCTCAGCAGATTCAGTTGCATTGACTAAACAAACAAACAAAATAAATAAATAAGTAAAATAAAAAGACTGGCAAGATGACTCAGTAGGTAAAAATACTTACTGTATTAGAGAATCTACAACTGAAAGTTGTCCTATGACATCTACATGTTTGCAATGAGACATATCAGCTCACATGTTTCTGTACGAACATGAACACACATAATAATAATGATAATAATAATTTCTAAACTATAAATCCATCAGGAATTAAATATATACTTGAGAGTGGTGGTTAAATTCTCAATATTCAGCGTTTAATTGATGTACTATTTGTTTGTGTTGGATATTTTTACTTTCTGTCAGTTACTAGCTTGGTGAATGAGTCTTCACTGAGCACTATTCATTGTGGCTGAAACCAGACCACACTTGCCTTCCCTGCAACTGTAGGCCTTCTGCAATACATACAGGCGTTTCAAAAAGACTGGGAGGTAGTGTGATTCTTATCAACTGGATCTAGCACCTTCACTTTGAAGAATACTGAAAATTATAATCAAACTGTATTTGGAAGTGTTTAATTTTTTTCATTTTACTCAATATCTTTATTTTCAAAATATTAATATCTTTTTAAATCTTATATTTTTAGTTGAATACAGCTTCTTCTCTCATACAATACATCCCAACCGTAATTTCCCCTCCCTTCACTCCTCCTAATGCCCTTCACCTCCTTTCTCCCCCAGATCCATCCTTCCTCTGTTTCCTCTTCAGAAAGGGGAGGGATGGATCAGAAGTCAAGAATGTTTAAGTTCTTAATTAGTACAATAAAGAATATAAGTTCTCAAGCAACAGCCTTTCAGGAACTTAGCTATACCCAGGGGTGACATAGACTGACAAATGACATGTGTCTGTATTTAGATTAACTGGTCACGTATTAGTACTGTTAAAACAACTTGCTGAATATTAATTCAGTATTAACTCAACAGAAGTGATAAAATTAATTTCCAACTAAACTGAAGGAAAGTCTGAAGAATGGATATGATGATTTCCTCTTTCTACAGAACTCTTTTCTAACAGTGCTGGATGTAAAATTTGTACGAGGCACAAAGAACTCATTATGCTCACTGAAATGATTCTCCTTTTTGAAAGGAGATCAAGGCCTCTATGGCTTTATCAAGAATGAAAACATTTCTCCAAAAGCTCTGAGACCCATATACAGCTAAAGATGATGCTTATGTACATTAAGGCACAGGATTCTGACTGTAATGGTAGGACTGGAATCCAGTTCTAACTCATTGAGTATATTTCAGAAAAATACAAGACTTTTCCATTTAGCAGACTTTGATTGCACCTACCTTTCCAAGTTGAGCAATAATATTATTTTACTAATAATGCACATAATCATTATGATCTGAAATTAATTAATTCATTTGGACAAGTATTTTCTATAGGAGAAGTAATGGAGATATAGATGCAGGGCAGCCACTGTGATACCCATACTGCATCCTCCAGAGAAGCCAGAGCACAGACAAGCCCAGGGAGCTGAAGAGATAGAATATGATTGCATGGAGTTCCTTACATATATATAGCAACTAGCACTGACTTCTATGCTTCAGCTTATGTTAATACAAAGAATGGTATTTGTTTTGAAGATGGCAGAGTGAGATTTTTAGCTTTGCTTTAAAAGTGGTCCCTTTACCAAATATATCTAATAGAGAGTCCTGGACTGTGCACAGAGTTTAGCCTGAGGGAGAGATAGAGACTCTGCCAAAGTGGCTCCTGTTCTTCACAGATTCAGTGGATTTGCCTTTTTTCCAGAGTGCAGCCTTGTTAAAGACAATGTGGTGCTTTAGATAAGAAATCCTCCATGTGCTCCCTTGTGTATTTGAACACTAGGTCAGGAGTTGGTGGTGGTGCTTGGGAAGGTTTAGGTGTGGAGTCTTGCTGGGGAATATATATAGGAAAGGTCTCTGAGAGTCATAATATAAACCCAAAGATGTGAGAAGAAAAACCACTGACCCAAATCATCATGGGAAAATTAATTAAAGCAAGCAAAGCAATGTTTCTTATTTGTGTACACATTCTGCCGTCCTTTATGGTGGAGTTCTAGAGGTCATCATTGGACATGAGCAAAACAAGGTTTTCTAGCTCAGGGGTAGGTGGTTTTGAAATGGGGGATTTGGTTGGCAAAATAGGTGGGGTTATGGGAGCAGAGTCTAATAAGGTAAACATATCAACCTTTTGAAACAGATGTAGGGTTGCAAGACAGTCATTGCAACTTTTTGAAGTAAGGCATTGCCATTTCATGGAACAAGCAAGGCAGAGCCACTTGTAGCTAATGGCTCAATTTTTAAGAAACCGAGATTTAATGAGAAATAGGAAGGAGCCTAGTTTGTTTTTACTGTAAGACGGCCTAAGACGGAAGCAGGCTGGTTCATCAGTAGCTTTGCTCTACCACTACCAATTACCTGTCTATGCTTCACTCTTGCCTTTGTAAATTTGATATCTCAGCTTCCTGAACCTGTTGCCATGCTTACAATTTGCTGCCATGTCTCCCACCATAAGCACTCTTATACCTGTAGAGCCATATAACAAAAATACTCTTGGATAGTCTTTTTTATTCATAGTGTTTTGTCACAGCAATGAGAAAGGAACTAATACAGACTGGTAGAAAGTCCTATTAGCAGCATCAAAACCAGCAATGAACTCTTGAAAGTTTGGCTTTGGACCTCATCAGAGTATCAAACATTCCCACAGTAGTCTATTTACTCTGCTTGTCCATCAGTCCTTTTGCAGTCCTGTGGATGGCCTCAGAAGTTCTTGTTTCTCCTCTGCATGTGACTGCCCTTTGATCCTTCATAGTGTGTTTCTATTTCTTTTTTTTAAATGAAAAAAAAATAATCCTTGAAAAAAATGAACCCCATCACAATTTCCCCTCCATCCACTCCACCAACACCCCTACTTCTTCATTCCCCCAGATCCACTCACCCTCCATTTCCATTTCAGAAAAGAACAGATCCCCAGAAGATGGCAGTCAGGCAGTACAAAACAAGATATAATAATGTATGACAACAGCCCTTTTCTTGAGGCTGGAAAAGGCAACCCAATAGGAGGAAAGGAGTCTCCAGAGCAGACAAAATGGTCAGAGATACAGCTGCTCCCACTGTTAGCATTCTCACAAAAACACCATGCCAACAGTCATAACATAAAAGCAGAGGCCTTTGTGAAGACCCGTTCAGGCTCCTTGCTTATTGCATCAGTCTTTGGGAGTCCAAGTGAGCCTTGTTGAGATGGTGTCCTCTATCTTCTGACTTCTAGGCATTCCTCCCTATCTTCTGCAGTGTTCCGAGATCTCCAAGGTGAAAGACCCTTTGTAAACCTCCAATTTAGACTGTCTCTGCGTAATATGTTGTGCTGGTCTCTTGACCCTCTCCTACGTGTTTCTAAGGGAAGCCTTTCTAAAACTACTGGAAAAGGACTACTGCACGAGGCACCAATCTATCAGCGTAGCAGAATATCATTAGAAATCTTATTTTTCCCCCAAGTAATATTTAGTTCTACCCTTGGCTTCTGGGATACCCTGCCTCCAGTTTACTGGCCTTCCAGGCAGTGTAGGGGCATGGGCTGCCTCTTGTGAAGTGAGCCTCAAGTTACACCAAACATTGGTTGGCCACTCACACATGCTCTGCACCACCATTGCCCCAAACATATTGCAGGAAGGACAGTTTGTAGATAACAGGTTTTGTGACTTAACTGGTGTCCAGATTTCTCTTTTTCTACCCTGTGTAGTACCTTCTGGTGCCAAGATTACAATTTAGGGGTGAAGGCTCCCTGCTTATACCAACTCAACCTCTCTGTTTTCAATGAGCTGAGAGGAACTTGTTTTCCACAATGGGGCCCTGCTGTCAGTTTTCAGAAGGTAAATTTCTGACCTAACATCAGCTTTGGTTGTTAGGGACCTCAATTAGACCTCCTCAGTCAACATCTCAACAAAACATACCTTAGTTCCTCCATAGAAAACCTTGCCTGGCCACCAAAAGATGGCCTGTTCAGACTCCATATCCTTCATTACTAGGATCCTAGCTAGGGTTAATCTTATAGATTCCAGTTCATTGCATTGCATTTCCACATCAGCTCCCAAGTGTCCCAGTTCGATTTTTCTCTCGCCACATTCTCTGCCTCCATCTCTCCAGTTGGATCTATGCTTCCACCCTTTTAACTATCCCTTCTGGGTCATTCAATTGGAACTTTATTGTCATTCACTTAACAACCAAACTTTTGTTTGGTTCAGAGTCAGTCGATTCTGTTTCATTAAAGGTTGTAGGAAATATTTAAATTGGTTATCCAATCTTGATTTAACATTGGTAAATGATACCTATGAAGAAAATTATCCATTTCTTTTAGATTTTCCAGTTTGATGGAGCACAGTTTTTGTTTTTGTTTAAAAGTATTTCCATATTACTCTCTAGATTTCCTTGGTGATTTCCTATGCTCCCCTTTTCATGTCTGATTTTGTTAATTTGGGTATTATTTGTGTGTCTTTTAGTTAGTCTGGATAAGAGTTTGTCTATCTTGTTAGTTTTTTCAAAGAATCATTCTTTTTTTTTGCATTGATACTTAGTATTGTTCTCTATTTTTATATTTATTGATTTCAAATATTTCTTGCTGTCTGCAACTCTTAGATGTGCTTTCTTCTTTTTTCTTTTCATTTATTTGCTCTATAGCTTTCAGGTGTTCTACTGGTTTCTAGTATGATATTTCTCCAATTTTTTAAATGTAGACAGTGCCATGAACTTTCAACTCAACACTGTTTTCATTGTGTACCATAAGTTTACATATGCTTTGCATTTGTTTTCATTGAATTTTAGAAATTCTTTAACCTATTTCTGTATTTCTGCCTTGGCTTCTTATTATTATTATTATGTTTAGTTCAGTTTCCATGAGCTTTTAAGCTAGTTCTTATTTCTATTATTGATGATGTCCAATGTTCATCCATGATAGTCTGGGAGAATGTGGTGGGCTTTACAGGTATATCTTAAAAGCCTTCATTTCATCCATTCCTCAGTGTAAATCTAATAAGAAGTCAACTGCAAAAAATGGGTTATAAATATATCCAGTGTTCCAATCATTCCTGTTTCCTGAGGCAAACACTTATTGGTTCAAGCTTTCTTAAGGGAAACAAAAGCTTGCCTATCTTTCCCAGCACTAGACTTTGCATTAATATGTTATCTGTGAAAGATCTTCTTCATAACTATTTAAGGTAAGTAGTTCAGAATCAGGCAATTCTCTATAATGATAAATATTAATATATTAATATAAACATATTTATCATAAATTTGATAGTATTATTTATATACAGTATTTGCACAAATGCATATACATACACTTGAACATCTATATGTGTTATTTCCACTCATAAAAATTATATTAGTTGATGTTGTCTTAAGGAACTAACTAAACAAACACACACACACACACACACACACACACACACACATATGGTGCTATATTAGACTAGCCTAAGGCTGTGGCCCAGGCAATCCAACAATGGATGTCTTCTTATAGAAAGGCTAAGGATCTGGAAGTTTTTCAGTCCACAAAACTGAATATTTCAGCAGTAACAATCTTGGGCTGGAGTTCCAGGGAAGTCCTAGACAGCCCCTGGTTCTGACTCTATTTTGGAATCCTGAAGAAGTGGATTCTGATGTCAGGGAAGAAATGCCTCTGGGGAAATATAGTTGAACTTGCCAGTGAGTATGAGGGAAAATAGACACACACAAAAAAACCAAAAGATTCCTTCTTACATGTGTTTTAATATATTCTGCCACTAGAATGTGTGGCCCAGATTTAACCTCAAAATATCTAAAAAAAAAAAAAAAATCCTTCAAAATCCTGCCCGCCTACTTAGGTTTTAGTTGATTCCACATGTAATCAAGTTGACAATAATGATTAGCCATGAAAAAAAATCAAATGTATTTTTAATCTAAGAGAAAGAGATATTATAATTCATAGAAAGTTCTGGGCATCAAAAATCTTTACTATCTGGTCCCAATCATTCTTTTTTTGAGTCTCTGCCTGGACCAAATAGTTTCCCATCATTCACGTTGTCAGGCTGACTGATTGGATATGATAAATGACCTAATATTAATATGACACAAATGTCATCTCACTTAATCTCTACACGTCTAATATTGTGAATGAATAATTTCCATTCTATAGATGAGAAAACTCAAGGTCATAGGCAATGAACTGTTGTCCCGAAGGCATGGTGAAGAACTTGGCAGATAAAGCTTACCCTCTAGGGCACATTTTTAGCACTCCTGTATCCTTCATTATGTTCAATCAGACAATTTGGGGCTTCATTGAAAGTCACTGGAGGTAATTCCATTACCTCACAGTACTTTCCTTTTAAGATGATCCCAGAGTTCAGTTGGACCTTCCACGTGTCAACTGCTCAGTGGCATACTGTTTTACACAACAGTGTGCCTCTGAAAAATTTAGTACACTGCTGGTACTTAGCACAATAAAGAATATTACAAAACATGAATGAACCTTCAAATTCCAAATATAAGGAATAATAACTGAATGGATTGTGCTGGTTATTTTTTTTTTCAATTTAACACAAATCAAAGTCATCTGGGAAGGGGAAACTCAATTGAGGATTTGCATCCTTTAGACTGGTCCATGGGCAAGTATCTGGGGCATTATTTATTAATGATTGATGTGCAATAACCCATCATATATGTGCAGTGCAATTCTAGGGTGGATGGTCCAGGGTGATGTAAGAAAGTAGGCTGAGCAAGCAATGGAGAGCCAATCAGTAGGCAATATTCTTCCCTGGTCTCTAACTTAGTTCTTGCCTTCAGGTTTGAGCCTTGGTTTCCTGCTGTGACTTTCCTTAGTGACTTGTGACCTTCAAAATGTAAGGTGAAATAAGTTGCTTTGGATAGTATTTTAGCAGAGCAAACCAAGCTAAACTACATTTTCTTTTGCTCATATTTTTTCTAGAGTTCCTCTTTTTATTTTATTTTATTTTTAATTTACCCCTCTAATGATGTGTTTACTTTGAGGTTCATGTTGCTTTCCACTTTCTTAGATAAGAGAAACTATCAGTTAGCTTTGCAATTCGAGGGAATATTAGAGCTTCATTTACACTTGAATTTGGTTTCACTGTTGATAACACAGGTGTTTTTTTTTCTCCCACATTTTCCCCTTTTATAAATAATAAATAAAATGACTTCATGAGTTGGAGACAAAAGAGGTTTAGCTTTAACATGTGCTTCCTACACACTCAGTATCTCTGCAGATCCTCTGGTGTTATCTTGGTGAAACGCTCCATTTTCTTTTCCCTCCCAAAGATTTTTATTCATATGAAATGTAAGCAAAGAGTTAGACACACAGTCGCAGGTGTATAAGAGTCCACGTCATTCTGAGGCAAATCTCATTTTTATTGGCAAATAAGCTTGATGTGTTTGCTTACTCAAACTATTCCCCTGCCTCTGCCTCCAGAGCACTGGAGGTTATCATTGTGTGCTACCATGCTCATCTAAGTGTAATTCTCAATGAACTTTGAGTCTAACTGAATTCTTCTAAGAGTTGTCCATTCATATTTCAAACATCATCCAGTTTTGTGGTAATTATTTTGTCTGTGTGAGGCAAAGCTTTTCTTTCTACACATTGCAAAGTATTAAATGCAAGAATGGCTTGAAAATAATAATTATTCTAAAAATTGGTACAGAGAGAATTAAGGAAATGAGCATGGGTCCATAATAACAGTACGTTTTTAGGCTTTGAAAGCATTAGAAAGCTTAACTGTGGGACGTCTGCTGTTTACTGATATCTGGTCAGAATTTTCCAGTTCTCACGTTCACCCAGAAAGTTTTATTTTTGGTGGAATAATATCAATATCTGTTATGCAAAAATGAAAAAGAAAAAAGAAAAGAAACACAAGCAGCCATAATGGTGCCTAAATTGCCACCCGTTGAGAACTATTCATGCATAATTCAAGCTGATAAATGACCATACAGTCTATGTCTACTTTTCATATTTTCAATTAGAAAAGTAGATGTTCAATTTTGCTTTAATGTGCAGGATTTTGAAGAAATTCTATAGCAGTTTCTAGGTTTAGCATTAGACTTTTGAAATATTCTGTATTCAAATATTTTAAAAAGCTCATTTTAATTCATTAGCTCACGGGGCATCATAAATGGTAGCATATCTAAATGTGACTAAATGTAATGCCTGATTAAGAGAAATAAGGACTGTACCATGGGGAAACAGCTTTGACAATTAGACCCCATTCACCCTGATTTCTGACATGGAGTTAACGAGGTACTGAATAAGTAAGGAGGCCTTGAGGAAAATGGGTCACTAGTTGAGGAATTCACAGGCACAAAGATCAGGGAACCTTTAGGAAACCCTGATGATAAAGTAGCTAGACACTCTAGAGGCTTCATGTTGGACTCTATCCCCTAGGAGATCATAAAAAAGTAAGGGATTATTTTGTTGTGATATATTTTCTTTCTCCCTCAACAAAATAGGGAACCACTGGTAAGATTTAAAGGTGATATAGGTAAGCTAAACTCATTGAAAGATAAATCAAGTGGAAATTGCTAAAGTAAACAGCAAAACTATAGACAATAAAGATAACAGGCAGGGATGATATTAGAAAGTTACATAAATGTTCTGAATTTGAAACAAAAATTAGCTTAGGGCTGGAATGTGGGTCAGTTGGTAGATTGGTTGACTAACATGTGTTAAGTCTTAGGTTTGATACCGAGTACCTTGTGATGATGTACACCTAACACTAAGGAGAAGGAGACAAAAAGATTCAGAGTTCAAGGCCGGCATTGTTTAAACAAAACTCTCCCCTTACCTTTAGATGTATAAAAAAGAGTGCAGACTTTGGTCATTGCCCAGAAGTTATAATATGACTAACAGGTTGAGATGACAGATAATGAAACAGAAGTTGGAGGAGCTAGTGCAGAAGTGAGAAGAAGAGTTATGGTCTTTCTTTAATTGGCTGGCATTTTATATGTGTGTTGTGTCCACATGTGTTATGTGTATTTTTTTGTGTGTGGAGACACACAGAGATGAGTGTTCAGAGATGTGCTTGTATGTATAGATATCAGAGATTAACAGCAGAACTTTCCACTAGAGATCTGAAGACAGGGTTTCTTACTTGAACATAGGACTTGGTAATTTTATAACTCTGACTAGTCCTGAATCAATACTTTCTGTCTTGACTATCCACATGGTAGGAGTAGAGGTAGTATGCTAGCCCATTCCGCATTTGAGCTGGTTCTCTGGATCCAAACTCTGGTCCTCACATTGTACATTGACTGAGCCATCTTTCTAGTGATGGACAAGTTTTGCTTAGAAGAATATCCTCAAATTCCCTTCATGTTCCAGCAGATATCAGATGCTTGTCTGTTTCAAGACTGAGTAATATTTTACTGTGTCTGTATACTGCATCGGTATTATTCATTCATCTCATAGTCAACACATGCTGCTTCTAAATTTGACTGTTGTCAAACAAATTACTTTGAACCTCATAATCCAAATGTCTCTTTGAGACATCATCTCTTTTAAGCATGTATTAAAAACTGTTTGCACAGACCTTTAGTTCCAGTGTTGGGAAGTGCAGATAAGTAGGTCAGATGTTCAAGATCAATCCCAGCTGTGAAACGACTTTGAGGTCAGATTGAGATTCATGAGATCCTTTCACACAAAATGAAAGGGGAAGAAGTGGAATTCCTGAGCTTTAGGATAATGCTTTTGTTCTGTTTTGCTCTGTTTTGTTTTGAGTTAACACCATTCTGTTCTCTCACGAGCTGCACACACATCCCTACAATCAGCTCACAAAGGCACAGTTTTCCCAATATTTGTAAATTTGCTGCTGTTTTTACTTATATTGTAACTTAAAATATTTAAATGAATTTGAGCTGATATATATTATACAAAAAGTGTACATAATTCTGGGGTACCTTGTAAAATCTTGATGCATACATACAAATATATACATATATATGTATATATCATATAGCACTTAAATCACAGTAAACTTTCAATCTTATGGGATATATCATGTCTTAATTTTAAAAATACTCAAAAATTCTTCTAGGTTTTTAAATACATATGCAGTTCATTGTCAATACCTGCAGAAAACCATCAGTGTTAAAGCTCAGAACTTAGTTTAAGTTTAAGAATGTTAGTTCTACTGACCAAACCTTCTGAAGCTCCCATCCATGGCCTTTGGTAACTGCCACTTAACTGAGACTCCAATGAAATAAACAGCTTTAGACCCTGAAAATGAGTGAGATCATGTGGTACTTGTCATTCCAATGCCTGGTTTTTTTTTTTTTTTTTTTTTTGCTTAATGTAATAATCTCCAATTCTATCTATCTTGGGACAAATGACAAGATCTGACCCTCTTAAGCTACATGATAGTTTCTTTTTATAGTTATAAGCTAATAGTCACTTTTATGTTTCCATTGCTTGGATCTTATACATCAGAGAGAATGAATATGAGATTCGAGCTATCTCTTCAGATGCTGGTTCCTTTCTTTTGAAGAGATATACAGTTGTAATATTTGTGACTTTATTGTGGTTCTGCTTTTAAACTTTGAGGAAATTCAAACTGCCCCCACGGGGCTCTACTTGTTAACATTCTTACCATCAGTGAGCAAGGATTCTCTTTTCTACAAATTCTACTGTCTTTTTGATGAATGTCATTTTGATTAATTAAATTTTTGTTTAAAATTTTTATGTGATGTATTTTGATCATGTTCTTTACTCTCTTCCAACTCCTTCCAAATCCTGCCACCTCTTTCCCACCCAACTTCATGAAAATTGTCTTTCTTATTGGAGGGAGGGGGTATCTGATCATGCTTTCAATGTTCTTTCCTTCTTTGATGAATAGCATTTTTGAGCACATTTTCAAATTCTTTCGACTATTTCTATATCACCTAAGGATAAATTTCTATCCAAATCTTTTACGAATTTTTAAATCAGCTTTTGTCATTATCGCTAAGTTGTTACTTAAGATAAAACAGCTGAGCACAACATTCAACTTCAAGGAATATTTTCCCTCAGCTGTGCAACTGCTAGCTCACTCTTAGATTCACCACCGTAATGATAACCGTCAAGTTTATCTGGTCGGCCTCTGGATTTGCTCATGTGTCTTTGCAGTCATGCCTGCATCTTCTCACAGTATTCCTATTTTTTCTTTATGGGGTTTTTCCCTTTTATTACTCCAGTGGGGAAAAGCTCCAATATTATCTGAGTATTCTTGCTGCTCCTTTTATACACTCCCCCTTGAAAGCATTGATTATATATATTAGGTAACTCACTCTGTGTTCTAAACCTGTTTCTAGCTTTCCATGATTACTCTGGCTAACCTTTTTCTTTGTTTTCCAATTCCCAGGTTAACTGTGTCCAGCTGCTGTTTCTGATTATTCTACATACAATATTTAAATTTGAGGACTCTTGATTGATTTGTTCTTTGGTTTTGCTCTTACATTGCATCTGTTTGGATGTTCATTATGTTCCTTTGTACCATCACAATGGACTTTATCTATGGAAATATTAGAGCGTTACTTAAGAAATTTCTTCATTGAAAGACTAAAATTTGCTGTTGACATAGGAAAAATGAGTCTCTTAAGCCTCCAATCAATGTAAATCTCTCATTCGTCAATTAGATTTCTTGCCAGTATCTAGTAGTGTACTGCTCAAGGTATAAACCATTTGGAGATATTCTGACATTTGCATATATCTAAAGAACTGAGAAAAATCTAGAGAAAATGTTAATTTTTTTCAAAAATTCTTCTTTTTAAATGGGAATGATTTTCCTCATTCACCCATCACTAATGATCAACAAAATCTGTCTAGTAACCCTGTGGTCATTCTTCCTTGTTCTAACACTAGTGAGCTGTATTATACTAAGCCACAAATACCCCACAAAAATGAAGATTTTCTTTCTGGGTTTTGCCTTGATGATTGTCACATTTCTGATCTCTTATTTCCTTACCTTTTTAGCTTAAGCTGACTAGCGTGTGTGTGTGTGTGTGTGTGTGTGTGTGTGTGTGTGTAACATGCAGACATTCCGCTCTCTGTCTTGTGCTTTGATGTGTATTTGAAAACTAAAATTATCATGCACCAGAGACTTTTGAAATTAGGGAGAACTTTGCAGAACATATCATCTGTGTTTAGTTCATGAAAGTGGATTTGCCCCAGACGATGAAAGCTGAACTTTCTGAGAAACTTGCTAAGAGATATTGGGGTGACTTAATTTGAAAACCAAATGTTAAGAGTCAAAATATAGTGTTTCAATATTTTTATTAAAAAGAAGAAAGATACAGTGTTTTTTTTTTCAACCATTTTTCCTCATGTCCTTTAAAGGTGGTTTTAGGATTCTCTAAGACAATCAGTTGTGGGCTTTAGTTAATTATGGAAAAAAAAAAAACAGGCAAGTTTGATTTCAACTGGTAACTCAAAATGATGTCTGAGCCCAAAACAATCACAAGGATACAAAATTCTGATTAAGATTGTCCAAATGTGTGCTCCTTTATGATAAAGGTCTCGGAGAGATTGGGGATACAAGGAGCATATCTAAATATAATAAAAGCGATATACAGCAAGCCAACAGCTAACATCAAATTAAACAGAGA
>JAQHUG010000182.1:3525004-3537601 GCA_028555095.1 Dicrostonyx torquatus
CTGCTAACTACTTTTGGTTGCATTAAATGGCTATTACTTCACTCTTTAGTAATTTATCCTTTGAGATAAGAGAAAAGCATGAAATGATTGAGAAATTGTTTCAATAAGTACATTTGTCAATTTAGTTTTTAATGGTTCTAGGACTTCAGTACATAATTCAGGTTTTTTTTTTTTAACAAGTGAAAAACTCATTACGTAAAAACATGCATACCAATAGTCTTTTTTAACATACATTAGCATCTGTAAAACAGACTTTTCAAATTTATTTTAAATTCAATTAGTCATTGTTGGTGCATGCATGATATGTGTGCTTGGTTATACATTCCATGGCTCCACGGTGGAAGTCAGGGAAAAATTTTATAGAGCCAACCTCTCCTTCTACATTTTGTGGGTCATCAAACTTAGATCACTAGTCTTACAATACAAGTGCCTTTACCAGTTGAGCTCTGTCTTTGGCCATTTTTAAATGTCTTAAATTCATAACAGAACCTGTAGAGGATTTCAATTCTAATTTTTAAACAAGAAAATGATCAGGCAGTGGTGGTGTACACCTTTAATCCCAGAACTTTGGAGGCAGTGGCAAGGAGGATCTCTGTGAGGCCAGCCTGGTCGGCAGAGTAAATTTCAGGATATCAAAAGCAAAACACTTGCAAAAAACACACAAATAAATAAATACAACAAAGAAGTGAACACACTCAACAATATACATACATTTGATAATATACTTAACAACTTAACAAGAGAAAAGAAAGATACGGACTGTTTACGTGACATTTACATGATAAATACATAGATCATGATAGACACAGTGAATTTTAAAGCTGCTAATCTGGAATTGTTTAATCCCCAAGAGATGTGGGAAAACCTAAACCATACAAGTAAACATAGTGAATCATTCCTTTCCCTTCTATTCGTCATGCCGTTTGGGTACAAGTAATGCATATTTAAAATTGCATTGCACTAGAAATTTTGGCCCAACTTTTATTTTATTATTGTGGGTATGTACGGATATGTATGTGGATATGAGTGTATATACATTTTTGTACAAACATGTCTCAGTCCAGACGTCCACCTTAAGTGTGCACCCCTTATTTTATCAGCACAGGACCTCTCACTCACCCGTAGCTCAACAATAAGAGTAGTCTGGCCATATATTCACCTGTCTCTGCTTTACATCACTAGAATATTAAGTAAACATCACCACATCTGACTATTTTTCTGGGTTCTGTTTGTCACACTGAGGTCGTCATACTTGCTTGACAGACACTTTACTAGCTGAACTCTTCCCAACACCCTCAGCTCCCTTGCGTCCACTTTTAATCTCAGTATTTAAAAAGACCTAGGCAGGGGGTTTCAAGAGTCAGGGCATTCTGGGATATACAGCAGACCCTGTCAAAACAAACCTAGTTGGCAATTGGTAGAGCTGAGGGTGTAGCTAAAGGTAGTACACTTGCCCAACAAGTGAATTTATGATTCAGTCTGGAGTGCCACAAAGATAGATAAATATGTAATTAATACTAAATTATTCATCTGTGAGCATGCCTTACTTCAGGAAGAAGTCCTTTTGGGCATCTTACAGTTTTTATATATATTTAATTAGAGAATCCATTTTCTGTTGGCAGATTATCTTTTGAGGGTACCATACAATCAGCTGATTGTGACAGCACCTCTTTTCTATGTGTACATACTGCCCAGAAGCACTGACTGAATAATAGATCCTGGAATTCAGTGGCCCCGTTGTCACTCAATTTTCTACTGAATTCCACATTTTATAACACTTACTTGAGAGACTGAAGAGTATACAGTGACTGAGAAGTTCAACCATTGAGAGTTAATTTGGAGTCACGCATGTTCAACATGAAAGCTCACCTTTCCTCCGAAAAGGAGATTAAAGAAACTTAAGCAAATACTTTCTCTAAGAAAGGCTAGAGTATTGATTTTAATATTCCAGGGGAAAGAAAATAATAGATTAGTCTATCAATGCTAGATTAAAACTGATAGTGTAGATACGATCCTTTTACGACTACTGGCGACAGCTCACAAATCTGACTCTTTGGTTTTTTTTTCTAGCCAATGCCAAGACAGAAATATGATCAGTTAAAATTTTATCTTTCCCATATATAGCTTTTTCTGGCACATGGCCCTGAAAGAAATGTGTCCCTTGGGTCCATAGATAAAGAGGTCACAATATGATGTACTGCCTTCAGACACTACATCTTAGGGAGTCTAACAGAGGCTTTCCTGTGTGGACTTGTAACCGTTCTCGCCTTCAAACCAAGGGCAAAATGCCAGCCCTCAGATCAGCGGGCAGACCTCGAGGACAGAAACAGCCATGTAAAAATGCAGCTCTCTGGGGCCTTGACATGACTGTCAGATGCAATTTGGAATCCTCGTCAGCAGAGACAAACTGCACATAGAGAAAAGATTCTCTATAACTGGATATGATTACTTAATTCTTTGGATTACCTTAACATCATTAGACAGATGCCAAAGCAAAAGTCAGGTCTGAAAGTATTATATTATCTGATTACTACCAGACACAGCATGCACAGGTAGCATAGAGTCTGCAGAAGGGTCATGCTGACTTTCTTAAACTGCATCGTGAAGAGTTTCATCCTTAGATATTATACCTGTCACGTATTATTATTATTATTAGTTGTTATTGTTTTTATTGTTATTTTTTCTAACTAATTTTTTAGTAATTAAAATTAATCACCTGATTGTGGGTCTTCAGGAAAAAATATGTAAAAACTACTTCTCCATAATGCCTGATTTTTTGCATTGTGGCTTTGTGGGTAAATTTTCGCAGTTTCTCCCAGAAGCCGAGAGAGTCCACAGGGGAAACTTCATGCAGGGGTACTGGTTGGTTCCTGGTGTGGAATGGCACTCTGGCCTATCACTCACTGGAATCGAGCACTCTCTAGCGACATCTCACCCTCAGAGTACACTTGAACTCCTGTCAATCTCTCTACGTTCTCCTATCCCGCATCCCCTTGTTTGTTTGTTTTGGAAGGACTGTACATGGTTTGTTCATACTCAGAGGTGATCTCTGGAATGGTTTGCTGCCACACCTGAACATATGTCCACAAGCTGCGACACAGTGGGCTCAGGGACGTACATGGTTGTACAGAGACGTTTCAGTGTGACCAGAGATTATGTGGAACATGTTAGCGATTGCAGATGTCTGTGCTGAGAGCACAGATAGCTTAGCTTCCTGGGTATTAGTTTCCTTGTCTGCAAAATGGAGCTGACATTCCATTCAATGTCATGATGACTTTCATCAATAGCTACTGCGAAGTTGCCTATAAAAGTCTAATACACGCCAATGGAGACACCATATATCTGGCTCCTTCTTAGTCCAGTCTTATTTTCCAAGAACAAAATGTGAACTTTCAAACTACTTTTGCCTTCAATCAGGAAACGGTAAGTGAATATTGCATTTTCACTGACTGTTATTATGTTTCAATTGTTTAATTTAATTACAGGTCTATCGATAGACTATATGGAGAATAAGCTTTATTGGATCAGTTCCGGAAATAGAACCATAAACCGATGTAACCTGGATGGTGGTAATTTAGAAGTAATAGAGTCAATGAAAGAAGAATTAAAAAAAGCTACAGCCTTAACCATCATGGGTAAGTGCAGTGATTCTGTGATGAGCTTGAATCTTATTGATTAGGAGTTGATTGATTATGACCTGTTAAAAGCCTAACAAAGTTACTGCTTCATTAGCAACAAAGACACATTCAAGCTGAACATCTCTGTGAATTTTGTCTTACTTCTTAAATTTAGAAAACACAATTTTACAATTATCTAGATTAGACACTTATCACTGGTACTAAAATGAACTTCACTTAGTTATCAATTTTCAGCTTTGCGTGGACTGTGCTTCTGTTTGATCCTTTCCTGGGCTCTATTGCAGCTCTGGAGTAAAAGGTGTGCATGTTTTCCAGTGCAGTCAAATCTAGATTATCTGTTTTTTCAGCAAGGATGGAAACCATGTCATGGTCATCTGACCATTGACAGAAATCACTCTCTCTACCCAGAAGTCTTGTGTCTTTTGGGTAGATTCTAAAGACCAATTCTCATTTCCATCCATTTTGTCAAGTATTATGGAGGATTTAGAAAGTCAGCAAAATGTATGGTTTCTATAAAAATAAATAGTCATTGATGCTGTACTGCTGTTAGAAACTGGCTTTTGAAGTCCTAGTTTTCCTTTTACAGATAGCTTCATGTACTCTGTAATCTATAAGACGTGGTCCCCATACCGAACTGTCATTTGGTGAGGGGTTTTTGGTGTGTGGATAGGCCCATGAAGTCAACTTATAAGACTGAATGCCCCATGTATCTTATTAATTGCTGTATTATGTTAATGTTTCAAGAAATAAGAAATGAGATACATATTTATAGTTCCAGCATCAGGATATGTCAAAAAGAACATAACAAAAATCTTATACTATTTAAGGAAATTCAACCTGGATATTTTTTTGTTAAATTTACATAATTAGCAAATTGGATATTGAATTTATAGAAATTCTTCTTCCCATAGTATTTTATCACATTCATCTGTTCAAAAATCTAATGTAGGGGTAGTTTGCTGTTGTTTTGTTTGCTTTGTTTCAGTAATGACTATGAGCACATTAACAAATGATAGTATACCATTTCATGATGGAGAAATACTTTTAAATGTATTTTCTAGGCAAACACTTTGTTTTATTGCCTTTATTTCCAATCATGAAAGCTGCAGGAATAAAAGCCAGATATGATGGCATGTGTTTTCCCCCAAAATAGAAGGCTGAAGAATGCTGACTTCCAGGCTAGCCTGGGCTGTATTGTAAGTTAGAGACCAGCATGTGTTACCCAGCTAGTGAGTTTGAGACAAGGTTGTGCTATAATGAGAACGTCTCTCACATAAAAAACGAAGTAAATGAAAATGAAGAAGTTTTGCATTTAAAAATTATTTAAGACAGAATGGTACCCTACTTTCTCATGAAGAGGGCAAAAAAGAGATTGTTCTCACTTGTCATTGAATGCTACAGTGATTTATATATATATATATATATTATAAAACCCTGGGAAATGTAATAAGCAGATGTCTATTATAAAGTGCTGATTTCTGCATAAGTGTAAAATTCAGTTATCGATACATTTTAGTTTTTTATTCTTGACTTTTGAGCGGGACCCTACATGTATCCAGGCAGAGAAGTGAACCCTCAAAGAGACGAGAATGAAAATCTTGTCAGATAGACTTCATTCAATCCAGATCAGACTTTGGGGAGTCTAATGCCAGGAAATTTATTGTCTGCATCTTTAAAACACAGCACAATTTGGGAAAAGGTTTCTAGACAACAATTAATCCAATTCTCGGTGCACAATAAAGGTGAACGTGTGACTATATAGAAACTCTTTTACAAAATACATGTGACCATGAGGGTCAGTTCTGTAGCATTGTCTCTGATGGCCTAGATGTCAGCAGGCTACAAAGTACATGTGACACCTGCCCTAATGTTTGGCAAATGACTAGGGAAGAAACAGTCTGGGATAATCAATTTAGGGAGTTTGGGTGAAATCTGCCTTGATAACCCAGTGGCCAAGAACTGTTTCTACACTGATTCTGGGCTGGGGTTGATCACCTCATGGTACAGAGGAACACTAATAATACAACAGCAGGGTAACAGACACTGCTGAGAACCAGCCCCAGTGACTAGCCTGCTTGAATTAGGAGGACAGTCTGCTATCTCTTGCTAATTTGATCAGAATGTGATTCTATCAGTGAATTAATTTCAAGATCTATTCCTCTCTGAAAAAGCCAGGACAGAAATACCCAGGACCTGCGCTGGACTCATCTCCTAGGCTTTTTCATCCAGGTCGCTAAGAACACTATGTCACAAAGCTCAGTGTTGGCACTGTTTTCCTGGTCTACACACAGATACACAGACATGTAATAAACATACACATATATACTAATATACACACAGGGATATTCAACTCGCATATATACATACAACACACGTGATTGAGACCCAGGTTGTTAAGAAAACTAAGTCACACATTTTAGGGTTAATGTTGTTTTCTCCTTGTGCTTTCACACACACACACACACACACACACACACACACGGCATATTTTAAGATTGGAAATTTTTGTTGGTTTGGTTTTGTGAGACAAAGCTTTAGCCAAAATTGACCTTCAACTCACTATGGTTTTGAAGACATTGGATCCTCGTTCCCCCTGCACATGCTAGCATGGCAGGTGTGTGATACCCACCTGCTTCATCAACATGGACCTGTGAGGGTATTTACATGACTTGGTATTATCAAAACAGCAGAATGTTCCTTATGGGCACTTTTGCATATGTTAAATGTCAAGTAAAAGCAAATATGAAAATCTGAAAGTGTCACAATAATCATTCACATTGTGTTCTAAACTTAATACCTGCATCACTTACACTATCAAACCAAATTACCAAACAAAATGTAGGAAAACAAAAAATGAGAAGAAATGTTTAAAAAAAATTCATGACACTTCAAGAAAATTGCCCTTTTACACCCTCAATATGTGTCTTCATAATCCTGTAAAAACCATGACATTTAGATAAATGAAAGACGTTAGCAGCTTCCACATCTTCTGCTAACACTTCTGACACTGTTCTTAGTAGAAAACAATTGTTAAACTTACAGAACTTGATATTGTGGATGAAGTCTCACAAAATGGAGAAAGTTAAGTTCTATGTTCTGGCAAAAGTAGGGGTTATTAGTTTGTTAGTGAACAAAAGTTTACTGACAGCATGGAAGAAAATGTTTGGATGATCACAAACCTTGATTGTGTCAGATGCACTCAGAACAGGAGTTGGCAAAAAACTGAAATCCTTTAATGAAGGGATGTCTGTGTGTCTATGCTACTCCCTAACACCAAAGCTTGATCAAAATCAGTTGAACAGCACCCATTAAAATCTCTGAGAGCAGCACACTAACTGGTTATAGCAGCTCATGTTCTAAAATGTAAAGAACATAATTAAACAGAAGTGGGGTGGGAATGTCTATTTCCCAGCAAGCTCCCGTCTTAACTTCCCCTGCTTCCTCAGAATCTGCGCTCTTTCAGTTTGAGGGGGAACAGAACAAAGGCATGGACGGCTGCCTGCTGAGGATGAATGCTGTAGCCATAAGAACGAAAACAAACAATTGCAGCAGAGGCCTCACTGTGGTCCAGGGGATTATATTACTTAGAATGTTTAAACAGAAATTTCCTCACAGTGATACTTAACTTGCACATCCCGAGAACAAAGAAACTGTCTTGCTACCAAGCAATACATATATAGGAACTCACACTGCCTCCCAGACTGACTATATAAGTAACAGACAGTAAGTAAATAACTGAAGTTTGCATTTAACTAAAATGTAAGAGTGGTTCTCCTCAAACTGAGATAAAAATGTCTTCACATATTTAACGTCAATTTTTAATTTTCAAAACTTGTAAACTGTAACTACTGGGAGTCTCAGATTTACTCAGAGTAAGGTACACAAATAAAATGGAGAGAGATCAGAAATGTTGAACATCCAGATCAAAACAAGGTCATATCTGATGGGTCTGATAACCAAGGTGCCAAATATCAAGATAAAGAACTGGGATGAGGCCTCAAATGCTAAAGTGCTGCTCATATAAGCATGAGGACCAAATAAAAGTCCTCAATACTCAACTGACACACTAGGCACGTGCCATATGCTTTGTAAGGGCAGAGCTAGGGAGCGGGAACCAAATGGATGTCTGGCCAGCCAACCTAGTCTGTTTGGTGGGTCCCTGGTCAATGAAAAGGACCTTATCTCAAAAAATGTGGGGAACAGCTCTGGAGGAACCATAATTAAAGTTGAACTCTGGGCTCCATGCACGCACACACACACACACACACACACACACACACACACTGAATACGGCTTAATTTCTTTCTCTTTGAGTGTGGGTTGGATTTTAGTGACCCTGAATAAACAGAATGGGGCCGAAGTACTGGTTCATGACTCTCAGACTAGGCTAAACTGTATGAGGCTTCCTGCTTGCCCTGTCTCTTGGATCGGTTACATTGGCAATGCCAGAACACCTTCATAAGACTACCTAAACAACCCTGTAGAGAAGAGCACACAGATAGAAATAGATGTTCACCTAAAGAGATGTCAACGGTCCATCTTGAAATCAGGAGCTCTAGACTGGTCAGAAACTCTGTAGATGACAGTACAAACTAATGGCCATAAATAAACCTCAGATGGATTCTGCAAAGCAGAAATTTAAGTAGCTGCTTCCAAATCCTTGCCCCAGGAGATCATGTGAGATAAGAAGCTTTTACTGTGTCAAGTTGTCAATCTTTTGGGAAGTAGATACACAGCAACTGATTAACTAATTTGTACGTTAGTCTGTCCAGAACATTCATTCCTTTGAGAACAGATTCGAATGCCTAATGAAATCAGACAGGGAATCAGTCAGTCAGAATAATAAAATCAAATATTCCCTCCATTACAGTAGGCCAAGACTGACTCTAAACTCCATTATCTGGACTTGCATGGCAAAGAACAACTATCCTGTGTATGATAGTACACTTCTCAGCTCTAATTATGTTTATCATAAGAAATATTGACCTTTGTACCAAATGTTAGGAATATTTCCTAACGTGAGCTTTCCGCCGACGCAAAATTCCCAATCAAGCCAAATTAAAACAAGCCAAATTAAGAAATTTCCAGGTTTAATGGAAGTTCTGCACTCTCCAGTGGCTCCAAGGGGGAACCTGGAAGCCACTGGAACTTGCCCACCAGGAGGAAGGAAAAGGGACCCTGTCCCTCTTTTGGGAACTCATTTAAATACCCCGAGGAAAAGTGGTCCTGACCCCACCCCCAGGGAGGGGTCAGGACCTGGCCTGCTGGGATTTGGAGTCCAGACCAGGTTAAGGGGCAGGGCCTACATACCCAACATGACTCCAAACATTTCAATTTTCAAGATGAATAGTGCAGACATTTATTTAAGATCTAGCATCTTTAAAATATTATCAGATCATTCATTCTTAGGAAAATATTAGCCAGATATTATGTTGTGAGAGTTGACAAATGACATGAAATACGCAACACAGGTAGTTGATCGAACCTAGATTAAACATTACATTTTGCCCGAGGTATCTGCTGATAGAGACATCTTCTGCCTGTTTTTGAGATAAACTCTTACAGAAGAATATAGCTGATAGAGTCAGAGCTCCTACCCCTAGCAGCTATGATTACTAAGAGTCCTTCAATGTTTCTTTCACTCATTCAACAGCTCTGTATCACTGCCTACTCTATATACCAATCGCTGTTGTATATGAGGAGAAGAACACTGACACACCGATGTCATAAGGCTTGCCCAGTAACAAAGAAGGTAGATAATAAAGAAGATCAACAACTAGTAAATAATGTAATGGTTAGGAGTTGGTGGGTGTGTGGAGAACAGGAAATGATGAGTTCGTGGCAAAGATAATAATTGCACTGAGTCCTACAGAGGACTTCCTGAAGACAGGGGCATCTGAGCAAAACCAAGAAGAAATACTACAAGAAGGATAACAAGTGCCATTTGAACTGACCACACTGCTTCAGGCATTTTACAGTTTTATGCTACAAAGCTTCATTGTGACTTTAAATAACTCTCTTTCTAGATGGTTGTGTTAGCTTTCTATATATTTCCTGAGTTCTACCCCTGAAACACAGGCTAGTTAGTGCTTTCTCTGGTCCCTAGTGAGAAGGGACTTCACCTGCTCAGATGAGAGGTTCACATTTGAAAGAAATCAACATCTTTGAAGTTCTGTGCAGCTAATGACTGAACTTCAAATTCCCACCAATTTCTAAAGGCAGTCACCTTTCTATTCTTAACTATCAGAAATAGCAAATACAAGATTGCTACCTTAAAAATTAGCACTAGAAGCTGCAAACAATATAGGTCAACATTAATTTTATTTTGCTTTAATTGCCAGTTTTAGATGCAGTTTTCTGTTATATGTACACTTGAGGTTGATATAAAATAGTGATATGCTAAAAATGGTTCAATAATAACTTATGCGGAGAAAGAATGTACAGCCAGTGATCAGTATCAACTTATTGGTTACCAGCTTTTGCAGTCAGTTGTGTGGCCCTAGTTCTTGTTTGATTTCATCATCAGACACATCTGACATGCTGCATGATAACATGGTTGAAGACGTTAATGATCTAAACTCGTTGACCAGTTGCTACTCAGTGCTGAGACCCTTTAAGAGGACAATGAGGCGTAGATTCAAATTTTGACCTTTATCAGGTTGTATGAGTTGATTCATGATTTTATTTAACATACTCTTCCTTTCCTCTATTCAGGTAAGTAGTTTGTGTGTAAAATTTCTATATTGTATTTATGCTAAAGAAGAAGTTAAAAAATCTATTTGTAAAATTAAGAAAAAAATATATCAGTCAAACATATTGGTGAGAACAGGTTTTTTATATTTGCAGAAAGTGAAGATGTAAATCACAAAATAGTGTCATGGGTGATACTGTGAACTTCATACTGCTAGTAAATCATAAAATAGTGTCATGGGTGATACTGTGCACTTTATACTGCTAGGATTGCACAGGGAATAGCAATGACAGAGGAATCATAGATCTCCACAGAACTCAGGCAGAATTTTGGCTATTACACATAGTCAGAGAAGAGCATGAGTTTAATTAGAAGTCACTGGCATATGGGTTTAAGGATCAGCAAACTATTTAATCACTAGGGATCATATTTAGTCCATTATAAAGTGTCAGGTAGTAATTTGTCAAGATTTGTTAGGGTAAGAGTTTTGAATCTACAATAATGAATGGGTTATGAACTTGAATTTGACTTGTATGCCTTACTATCATAGCTTTTGATATAATTATGCATTTTATGTAATACTCTATTGCAAATAACATGAATCCTTTGCAATTTCTTTATTTTTCACGTACATACACACAGAAGCATGCCTCAATCTCCATAGTTATTCTAGACTCAGTCAGGTTGTCAAGGAAGATAACAGCACACAGTCACAGTATATATAGTATCACACGCACACACACACACACATATATATATACACAAATATGAATATATATATAATGCAGTGATAGTACATATGTGTGTATGTGTGTCTGTTTTTTGTGTGTGTGTGTAGTGTGGGAGAATTACAGACTAGAACAATTTTAAAAAGATAATTTCTTCTCATATTTCTAGAGGGTAAAAAGCTAAGATCTGTGTCCAAATTTTAGAGGAGGCTTTCTATTTTGCTACCAAAGGCTTCCTTTTAACAGGTTATTGTTTCTGTGCCTGTGAGCTGGAAGGCATGTTGCCCTGGGCTGGATGTGATAGCGAGAGAACAACTTTTGGAGTGGGATTTCTCTTGACACTCTTTACATGTGTTCTGGGAATCAAACATGTTTGTAGGGCAAGGGCTTTATCACTCATCCGTCTTGCTTGTCTGATCCATACCTATCTTTTTCTAAATATAATGGCAAGGGATCAATCAGTTATATTCATTATGTGATAAAATCACAGAAATAGGATTAAGTCAAAAGGTCTGGACAGATGGATCAGTTGTCGAGAATCCTCTACCAGATGATCTGTGTTGGATTCCCAACACCCACTTGGAGACTTACAACCATCTGTAACTAGTTCCAGGGGATCTTATATTTTATTTTGTCCTTCACAGACACCAGGAACAGTACATATTTATACTTTCAGGCAAAAGCAATCATACACATAAAATTCAAATAAGTAAGTTTTTAAGAAACTCAAATACATACATACACACACATATATATGTATATATATATATATATATATATTCAAACTCTCATTTTAAGTTTTTATACTATTTTCTGACAGTAATCCAATGCCTCATATTCTATAACACCCACTGTTCTGTGGACTATGAACAACAATGCACAGAATCCTTGGGATTTGGTAAAGTGCTCAGGAAAACTACAGCAGTTTTGCTGGTGACTCTGTTCTGAGAAGTGGGACTGAAATCACCATTCATAAGTATGTTTGATCTTATATTTCAACTTTTTAAACATGGAAAAGCACTACCTTGTCTTGGGAAATAGTCAGAGTGTCGATGATGACTTAGTGATAAGTATTTTGAGCAAAAGTTGAGATCATGGTCTTAAAATTGCATCTGGACAGGAGACACTGGTAATACAAGAATTAAGTATGCAAATCACTGTGCAAAATTGCAAGTGAAGGTTTGGGGTTGCTTAGCTTCGTTTTGGTTGCTATGATAAAAAATACCCTAAAAAGGCAATATAGAGAAGGCATTACTGCAGATCAGAATTCCAGATTTCAGCCTAGCATTGTGTAGAAATCAGGACAGTAATTTTAAATAGCCAGTGTTCTGGCTAGTTTTATGTCACCCAAAGTGATATCATATGAGAAAAGGGAAACTCATTTGAGAAAATACCTTCATCAGATCAGCCTGTAGGCAAATCTGTGGGAATAGTGGAGGACATATGAATAAATGGGAGATGGAAAACCATATTCAGATTATGTTGTAGGAATTTTTTTCCATCTAAAGACAAGAAATCCAACTTGTAAAAGAAGGAGAAA
>JAQHUG010000182.1:3538451-3553505 GCA_028555095.1 Dicrostonyx torquatus
CTCTGTTATAAAACATGCTCTGTAGGGCAGATTGACCTCAAATCCAGAGATCTGCCTGTGTCTGTCTTAGCCCACTGAGAAATGGCATTAAAGGCTTTGGGTATTACTACCAAGCAGCATACAACTTTTTAAAAATGTACTATAATTAAACATCGTATTTTCAGTGATTTTTGTTTTTAAATCTTCATTGATGCTATGCTGAAGAATACTTGGGGCAATGTCACTTAGCTCAAGGAGCTCCAAATACATCTACGTACATTTTCTAAGCCATCAGTCTTCTAATTGCCATAACACTATTCATTAAAGTAACAGGAATATATGACATATAACCAGGCAATTTGCCCGGCACTAAGTACAGTGCACAGTTGTCTTCTCTAAGTATTCAACCACCATTAATAAGAAGTAATAGCCCATCAAAATTTACATTAAGAGTCTATGAGAAATCTCTAAAGGACTATATGTGATATTTTTCTAGCAATTTTATTCACCTTAGAGTGCTCCGTTCTGACACGTTGCTCTTCTTAATGCTAATTGTCTAGCAAGCTGGATAAATACAAGCTGCAGGCTGCATCCTGGTACTTTTTTGTTATCAAATGATAATTAGTGACCAGAGAATATTGCCATTAACATAAATAATCCATCATCTCAGCTTTGCCATTCCTGAAGCTTTAAGTTGTGATTTCCCCATGTGGACTCCTGAATGGTAACTATCAGGAATCATTTTCATAATGAAGATTTATATTGCTCAAAGTTTAGACTACTAAAAACACACATTTGAAATGTATATTTTGAAACAAGGCAACCGATATTATAAATTTTATGCCTCCACTTTAATTTAAAAGGAAACCGTAAAATATTTAGAATGGGAAACATCAGAATCTTATATTCACAAAGGATTTTTGGGTAAGACTCTACTTTTATACTCATGGGAGCCTTCCAAAACTCCATACCAGAAACCACTGGTAATAAAAAGTCCTATAAATACACTGTAATTTTTTCCCAATGCATACATATTTGTAATAAAGTTAATTTTCTAATTACAAGGACAATAACAATAGTTAATAGTAAAATACAGTAATTTAAGTTCTATGAATTGCTGCAAATGAGGTCTGTCTCTCTCCAAATGTTTTACTGTTCTCTCGCCACCCTTCTTTTGATGGTTTGAGATACCACAGAGCCTGCAGGATCAAATAAAATTAGGTGGATGGTTTATTAGAAACTCTGCCTGATACATTTGTAGTCTGAGTGTGACAACAAACCTACATTAATTTTTATTTCTTCAGAAGTTCTAGAGTAGATTTCTGCTGCATCCCTCCCATTAATCACAACTCGTAATTATTTATATTTCCTCATTTAATAGAGAACTTGCACTTTATTTGTTAGAAGCAGTTGATGACTTCTTGGCATATTCAAATTGCTGGTCCCACTAGCCTGCACTTTCACGTCATTATTAAGTGAAATAAGTGTGCTTGGGCTTAAGCTTGACAGTCAATGTGATCCTCAGAAGGGCTGCTAAGTGCCTAATGGGAAAGTGTCATGTAAAGTGTGGAGACACTGGATCAAGGAAGAGCTTGTGCCCTGACTGGAGCAATCAGCTTCTCACATTATGAGCATTCAGAATAACACACTATTTACAAGTCACAAAGAATTTATTTATGGATTTTTCCATATGTTATTCTTAGACTGCAGCTGATGAACCACAGACAAGAATACTACTATAACGTAATTGTAACCCCCTTTCAATCAGGGCTGAGAATGAATTTTTAATATTTAAAGTCTTAAATCAGACACTTGCTCATATACCATAGGTACTAACTCATCTTGAAAAGAAACCAGGATGTACAAATTACACCACAATTTTCTGAGTAATATTCTTTCAAACTAAAGATAAACAGTGAGTTCTGATCTTTTCCTCTATAGTTGGCTTAGAAGATATGGATCACATAATTTTCAGGCCTGTTCATGAATTTTAAATGTCTTTAAAAAATGACTCTGTATTTTAACATTGGGATGCTCCAACTTAATTCACTTTCCATTTTCCTAAATGATATCAACACAATACAGTATATTATTAGAATGTTAGAGCTGGTAGGATAGTCCATTGGTTAAAGTATGTGCAACAGAAGCCAATGACCAGTTGACTCTCTTCCATACAAAGGTGCAAGGGGAGAACCAAGCACCAACAATTCTCTGATCTCCACACATATAACACAGCACTCACAAACACCATATATACCCTCAGTTATAATAAAACATAAATTTAAAACTGTAAAGTTATACAGTTTAAATTGTCTCTATCATTTCAACTTTATTTAACATTGCTTCTTGCTTAAACTATACCCTTCTAGTAACATCCTAAGTAATGTAGAAAAAAGAGGCAATAAATAGTTTTAACTTTGAAAGAACTGTGTATTCACATTTTTAGGACATATATTTCTATACAGTTTTCAATGCAAATATATTAAATATGAGCAGGATTAAAGGGCCAATGTGAGGCTACTTCTTTTGAAATGATTCTTAAAGATGCTACATTTGGGAGAAAAATATGAGGATGTTTTCTAGATGTAGATAACCCATAATTAATTTAATGAGGAAAGTTTAGTTAAGGCTATGATAAGACAATAGTACTTATGGTAGGCTAGCATTGTAATTTAGAAAAAATGTTGTTAAAAGATGGGTTTACTTTATCATCTTCAGAATTGCCTTTAGTAGTTAAATACTGGGAACCATCTATAGTGGAATATTTCTTGTTTTCATTGGTTAAAAATAGAACATATAAGAGCTTCATAGTGGGCTAGGGAGATAGCTCAGCTTTAAATGCTTGTCATTATAATATGAAGATGAAGTTGATATCTACAGCCCACATAAAAAGCATGGGTATCATGTGTCATGACACACACCTGTAATCCTGGCATTGGAGACGTGAAGACAGCCATGGAGCACTAGGCTAAAAAGAGACTGTCTTAAAGGATACAAGGTGGATTGCTTCACATGTGTGCATGTGCGCGCACACACACACCTACGTACAAGTGCGTTCACACATAACATACAAACAAAAAAGTTGCATGGTCACAGAAACTAATCATAAAAATTTGAATTGAATTTCCATTTTCCTTAATCTTATTCTAGACTGAACAGTCACATGATCAGCCCCTTAAAATGTTCTCTTCTGTTTGAAAAAAGCTGTATATTTCTAAGTTATTTTCATGCAAAGTAGTTCTTCATGCTTCATATATTTCCCCCTCATTTGTGTGTGTCAGGTGTCTGATTATGAGATGTTATTCAAAGTTGGGCTCTACTTTGTGTATATGATGGTTAGTGTTGTCTGTCGACTTGATTGGATTGGGGTATGCTAAAGGGCGTAGTAAAACACACTGCTACTTGTGTCTTTGAGGGCGTTTCCAAGAGATAATTCATTTGTGATGTATCAACTAAGGAAGAAGAAGGGTAGAACAAGGATGAAGCCAACTAAAAGACAAACCCTGCCTCCACAGGCTCTTTTTCCTTTGCGCCCCATCCCCCATTTTCATTGTTCTAACACAAGCTCTCTGTGAGGTGGTTATTTTCATCTCCAGTCCACAGCAATGACACAAGTGGCCATGAATTAAGATTTCCCCTGATGTTGATTTCTAAATCAACATCAAGAAGTAAACAAGTAACTGAGTATAATATCAGAAAGTGACACCTATAATATCAACACTGGAGAGGCTGAGATGGGCGATGTATTGGAAGGCTGAGGGCAATTTAGGCCACATAGTGAGCTCCAGGACAGTGTGGACTGCTGGGAGAAAACTTTAAATAAGATAAAATCTTATTGGCCGGGCGGTGGTGGCGCACGCCTTTAATCCCAGCACTCGGGAGGCAGAGGCAGGCGGATCTCTGTGAGTTCGAGACCAGCCTGGTCTACAAGAGGACAGGCTCCAAAGCCACAGGGAAACCCTGTCTTGAAAAAAAAAATCCCAAATAAAAGCATTTTATTGATCTGTGAAACTTGTTGCAGTCATTATTCCAGACCAATATTCTGATTTTTTTCCAATAAACTGAGTCAATATGTACTGAATTTCCAGGTAGGAGAGTAGGGCTCTGGATGCATGAATATTGACACTTGTTGAGACTTTGTCTACAATGGAAAAATGAAGTTTTGCTCATTTTATAAATTATTTGTACACTCACATTCATAACAGAATACAAAACAAAGCACTATGGAGTGCTGCTCAACCTATAAAAGACAGCTATTTTCTGATTCAAGAACACAGGGTAGCAAGCTGTAATTCCATCCAATTCAATTTGAAAGTACTGAGTTGTAATAATACAATATTTTAATGCCTGGTTATTTAAATGGGCATCATTTTTCCTGAAATTTGTTTTAATGTGGAGATTTTAAATGGATTCATTTTGAAGTGAATAAATATATCATATGAAATAATTCGGAAGAGACAGAGACATGGCAAATGGGTGCACCAAAGATCATTTATTTATGACAATATTCATATTTTAACCTTTTTCTTAGTAATATATTGATATTTACATCCTCATACATATTTCTAGTCAGTAAATTTTACAATATTAATTATTTGGCAATGTCAGGAGCTAGATACTAGCTATAATGACATTCATATTTTAATAATGACAGAGCATTAAATTATCCAAGATAGAACAGCCATTTAATGTAATTTTTAAAATATTGAAACCTTATAATATACAGTGTGTTCAAATTGACTAAAATGATAGCTTCTCACTCTCATTTGGTATTTAAAAATGTTCAAGAATTACACTGTAAAGAAAATTTAGAGTAATTGAATCCAAGTAGAGTTATATGACTAATGTTAGTATACAAAATTGTAAGGAAAAAAATAAGATGAAAAGCATACTAGTATTTAAAGACATGTCTTTTAGAATAAGAGAGGCAAGAGCATCATTAATCTTAGGCCATTCTTAACTGTTCACACTACCGATTTTAGGGCAGCCTGACCTACATGAACCAATGTCTCTAAATAAATCAATAACTAGATCAGAATTGTTAGATGGCCATTTAAACCTTTATAAAAAGGTTTAAATGCAAGACATTTAAAAATAAATTTACAAAGTGATTTCACTTTTCATTTATTTTTGATATAAGCATTGCTTTTAGGTTCATAAATAGTTGCATGGCATTATTTTAATGCTTATATAATAATCCCCTGTGTGCTAGTATTTTACCTAATTGTGTGTATCTACTCATTTTTTATTTTCTTTTGGGTGGGCTAAAGAGAACTGTGATTCTTATTGACTTCAATAGTTATTTGCACAGCTTCCTGGTAGGTTTTGTTGTAGCCAGCAATTTTTGGCTTAGGAGTTGTTAAGCTTTGTGTCCTTCCCTCTAACTCTTTAGTCACCAGCTTCTGCCAGTGGATGAAGTGATCCTTTGTGTCCGCCTATTTGATATGTATGCAGAGGCACCAGCTTCCTTGCTTTCATTCCAAACAGCATTCATCAGCCCCTTCCCCATCATAATTGCTTATTCACAAGACTTTTGTTTCATTTTGCAGAGCATCCCATCCCTGACACCCACACTCTCCCTTCCCCACTAAAAAAATATATATAAATAAAAAAAAGTTTCTAAAACTCAGAACTAAATGTTAATCCCAAAGATGCAGTGATCTAAATCATCATGACTAAATTAATTAAAGCAAGTTTTTTGTTGTTGTTGTTTTTGTTTTTGTTTTTTTAATTCATGTACCTGGGCTGTTTCTCCCTAAGGGAGCATTCGAAAGAGGTCAACATTGGAAGCGAAGAAAACAAGGTTTCTATGAAAAAGTTCATGGAAACGGTTTCTCAGATGGGGCATTTTCACTGGTAAATTAGGTGGGGTAATAAGAGTAGAACATAGCGTAACAAGTTAGGCCTAAGGACCTCATGAAACAAAGACATGGCTGCAGACTAGCTACTATAACAACAGGTAGTCATAACAACATAACCTTAACAAACTTTTGAAACAAAGGTCAGATAGCAAAAGGTTATAAATAATATTTTAAAACAGAGATGTCATAGCCATTCCTGCAACAGGCAATACAGAACCATTTGTAGATAAGATTACAGCTGGGGCATAGACCAACCCTTGAGAAACAGAGGTTTAATCATAAACAGGAATAAATCCATATTTTAAATCATAAAATGGCTTTTATGCCTAAGATAGAAGCAGGCTGTTTCTTCACAGAAAAAACAAACAAACAAAAGACCTAAGTTTCCTAATGCTCTGGGCATTATTATATAAGAAATTTGCTTGTCACAAATGCAGTGTTTCCTTATGGATGTCTCCAATAGTGAAGAAAAATCTACACAGAAATGCATAGAGCACATGTCCACTATGCAGGAAACCTTGATTACAGTCAGTCAGTCCTCAATGCTGCAAAATGAAAATAAATAAAATATGACTACAAAAGAGACGTAATTTCAAAAAAATTCATGAGCAGAAATTACAGAAATGGGAGAAAAAGCTTTCTTGTACCTTCTTAGGTTCAGTGCCTAGTGGCCTGTGAATTAAACCAGTAGAAGAGAGGTGAACAGAAGAAAAGACAATTGAAAAGCACATTATACCCATGGGATTCACAGAAAAGAAAGGAAGCTCAGTGAGGTGGTTAGAATTGGACTTACACAACATTTTAACAAAGGAACAGAGTCTGGGATTTCAAAAGACCTAAATAATGAGGAAATGACTTGGAAATTCGTGGGAGTAACTAAGGGATTTAAGGAAAACTTGATTGTGTGCGCACATTTCAGCACCGGCTCCTGGGTATAAGTCATTCTCTTCATTGTGTGTGGGAGAGAGGGATATTTCACAAGGGAAAATTATCTGTTGATCTTCAGCCACCTAAACAGGGATGATCCCCTTGGTATGGTGGACTTACAGCAAGCTCACCACTGCACAGATGTTTGAATGAACCTAAATAAATGATGAATGTGGTAGCCTGACTTCCAGAACAGAGTGCCCCACGAGCCCTGTGGCTGTGGGGCTTGGGTGACTCCCCCCCCCCCCGGGATCATATGGCTGACTGCAATCTTAAACTCATCACCAGCTGTGAAGTGCCAGGAAGAGTGCCTTCCTTCCTGTGACCTCCTGGAAGCAGATTAGCATTCAAAATACTTAGGGCAGAGACTGCTGAATGTAGATCATTCTGCACAGTCGTAAAGCTGGAAAACATTCTATGTAGGGCACCTTCAATTTCTTCTTTCAAAGTGACTTTCTACAGTGGCATGTTCTCATTCTTCCAAATTTATACTAACTGGGAAGACTAAAGCTCCTTCCATATGTAGCCACAAGGGTAGGCGGTAAAAGTCAGAAATGTAGTGCACACCTATCCAGGGTTCCATTTGTCTGTTTCTTTTGTTTACTTTGTATTTGAGACAAGGTTAGGACTGAATTCACCATCCTCTTACCTCACCTCCAGTCCAGCCTAGAATGCCACCATTACAGGTGTACAAAACCATGTTAAAACTGATAATGTAATGGAATCAGAACAGTACAGTAACACATGTTTTAGATTAATTTTTGTTGCCTCATTTCATTCAATATAGCTAAAAGTTATTGTCTATGTTAGTAGAGTGACTTGTAAATAATCTGGGTATTAACCTATGAGGCAGGGACACTGATACCAAAAGCAGAAGATTCTGAAGATTACTGGGAGAGTCATTCCCAAAGGAAACATCACTCTAAGTTGTGAGGCAGCAAGGAGAATTCTGTCATGCACTCTTGGTATCCATGAACCCACTCAGGCTCTGGCACTGAGAGATTCAACACAGGAAAAGAGAAAAGAGAGCAAGATGCAATTTTTGTCACAAAGAATCTTTTATTTTAAGCAAGGCGATAGACTGAAACGGTGCTATATTAATATGAATGCTGCCATAGAATAAATCTCACAGAAGACCAGGTGACTCGTTCTGGTGTCCTGGGGGCTAGAAAATACGCAAATAGAGGTATGCTTGAACTGAGTTTGGAGATGTCTTTCCATGCTTTAGAGGTAGATATGGCAATAAATGAAGCAATTACAGATGTCATGTTGATGGGATTATTCCATTTATGTGGCCATAACAAAGTTACCTTAGTTTTTTTTAATAGGAGAGTTGATTATGATTCCATATCTGGAATCTAAGGGTAAGTGGCCACATCTGAGGATGATCTTCTTGGTGGGAGAGTTCAAAGCGGTGACCATCATTGAATTTCTGAAAGACAGCAATGTATGTGTATCTCGCTGTGTCACCTCTATGGAAAAGCCTACCAGAATTCGCTTATGTGGTTTCTAATGGCTAATCATAATCACCTCCAAAGCCCTACTTATGAATTCTATAGTCAAAGTAAGTGTCTACTCTTTTAATATTTCACATTTGGAGCTAAAGTTTAACAAATGATGTTCTCAGAGACACACTGAAACCATGTGGCAACACTTAACAGATACACTTGGAGACTGCTCTTTTGAAAAGGGTAGGTAAATCCTACCAACTCTATATTAACCTGATAATTGGGTGGTAGAAATTGGAAGGACAGGAACACATAGTTGGGATTCTATTTTGTACAACTGTGGTAGAAAATTCATCTCTATTTAACACATGTAGTTAAAATGTTCCATTGTCTACTTTGTTACCAGAGCTATCTGGTCTTTTCCTTTCCTCCCCTCCTACACTGCAACTTCCTTTTCCTTATGTGGACTTCAGGATCATCAGTCTTCACTAAGTAACTTTGCTTTTCTTTTTATTACTAAATACCTGGGCAAGCACTCCGGCTTCTTTACAATATCTCAGAGCTGACTTGTTTCTATCAGTGGATCACACTCTCTCTCAGGGTCATTCTCCCTTCACCATCTCAAAAACGCTGACAACACAGTCAGGTGTTGAAAAATTAAATGACCCATCATTTTCAAGTTTCCCTCCATGTAACCTCACACTCAACCCTCAGTGCTCTCACTGAGGCAAGCTACTCACTAGAACTAAGCATTGCAAGGACTTTAGAGCCATCTCTGTTGGCTCAGGGTCACAAGAGCTTCAAACCAAATTCTGAGTCCTGTTCTGCCATCTCTCCTCTCTGGCTGTTCTTCAAATTATTTCTTTCAACCAGGAACTAAGACGTGGAAAAGAAACCTCTAGTCTCTCCACTGCCATCAGAAACATAGATTTAGCCCTGGGCCTCAGGTGAGTTCACAGCAAGCCCATCACTCACAGCGAGGTTATCAGGCTGATGGCTGCTCCGTGCAGACACAGCCACCTCTGCCTGTCCAGGTGGAGGGGCCATCCTAAGTCATAATTGGTACAGCATAAAAATTCAATGGCCCTGGCATAATTATAAATAATAGTCTCATTCTCTTTTGTAGAGACTTCTGTAGTCTGCCAAACTGTTACATATTTTCTTTCGAAATTAGCTCCTTTCCAGAAGATGATTTTTTGTCAGTTTATAATTAATTTATCCCAGAAAAATAATTTCATTTTGTTCTGTTTTACTTTCTGTTTCATACTGCTTGTTTGTTCTCTAAATATTTTTATTTTCCCTTTGGTTTTGATATCTTCAAAGAGTTCCTGTATTGAGGGGATTGGTCCCTAAGTTGGCAGTATTAGAAGATGCTGTGAAGCCTTTAATAACTGAAACTGCTGGAAAGTCTTTGGTCACTGGGGACAGAACAGACATTCGAAGATAGTTCTTCCGAGATTCAAGTTATCTCAACCAAATTGTGATAAGTGAAACAAGTCTGCCTCTGTCTCTCTGGTTCTGGCCTTGAGCTACATTTTTCTTGCTTCTGTGTATAATCTTATTGTTATTTGAAAGGATATGACACACCAGGGGTTGTCCTCAGCACAGAACTAGCTCGGTGTTATGTGGAATCTAAAACTCTGAACAAGATAAGCTTCTTTCTTTATAAAATTAGTCTGCTTCTGGTATTTCATTCTGGTAACAAGCTCATGACATATAGCTGTGATTTCTAAGTATGTAGTACTTCTTGGCTAGTTCCCTACATTTCTGAAAGCTAGACATTGTTTCCAATCATCTACAACAGCCACATTTGAAAGGATTTTGTATACAAATATTTTTTCAATTAGCCCTTTCTTAAAAGCACTGAGCTAGATAGTTTTTCCCAAATGCAAAACCTCTTAATATCCTGAACTATTCTGGTTGCTGCCTTTCTTAAATGAATAAATTAAAGATTGAGTGCTTCTTAGTTAGCAGGAAAGTCATGAATCTTAACCTCAGCTACATTCGGTGTAATAAGAGATTTTAAATATTCTTAATGTCATGCCATAGACCAAAACTACACAGTGACGGTTTCTAGGAGAGAAACTAGCGTATTTCCTCAAGTCCCATGGCTGTTGTTTCAGGAAAAGTCACTGAAGCCACAGCATCAGCACAGGAGATTGTCGGGGACCGTCGCCCCAACATAGAAACTGGTGCTATGCCCTAAATGTGTTCTCGGAGGAGCGTGGAAGAAACAGACTCTTTCACACCATCCTCGTTCAAAGGCAGCTCAGGACTTCTTTGTCCTTTACAGCATAACCTTGCATTTATTTCTCTCCCCCAAGCTCTGCCCAAACCTGAATTGCTCCTCCACCCTCAGGAATTCTCTATTCACATTCCTTTTCCGGGGACACCACACCTCTCATCCATACACTTGCATATCTCACCAGCTTTGGAGCCAACAACTCCTTCCTGGGCAATCTACATGTAAAAAGGAAGGCCGGAGCCAAGCCTTTCACCTTTTGTCTTTCTAAGTTGCTAGCTTTCCAGCTACCAAGCTGTATTCAAGCCATGGCCATGCCAGGCTGGCAGATGTCAGAGCCCACAGGAGATAAATCTGGAAGTGTTTCACTGGGGCAGACACAGGTTCCACCTTGTGTCTACCAGATCTTCAGCTCTGAGATGGAACTAACACTGTGTTTTCAAACAATCCCAGATGATGACAGGTCAGGATGGAATCTTTGAAGCCCTGATGTAGATTTCCACTCATTTCCTACTCAATACCTTTTCCAGCCTTCCTGTCAGGCAAGCACAGATAATATTAAAATAAATAAATTAATTACAAAAATGAAAATACAAATTAAAAAAATCAAAAAGCTATTTAGAAGTGCTGGATTTATTGAATTGATTTCCAGGTTATAATTCTAATGGAAATATTTTTTAAAGAGATTTATTCCTCATTAATTTTACAGCTGTTTAGGGAGTCTCTATGTCATATTCAGTTTAGAACAATGCAGAGAAGTGTGAAAAGTAGAAGGAAGTTCAAGATGGGTTCCTCAGGCTCAAGAGATTTCATTTCTTTCTACAGTCAAAACTACTGAAGGTAAAACAGAGAACAAATACATGGAAGGTCTTGCAGTTATGTCTGAAGCGGTGGAACTCACTGGAAATGGGATAGGTGGCAGTCTCAGCATGCAGTAGAATCAAATACTTCTCCAAAGAACAATCTATCTTAAATATTTGCTCATAAACGTGGAGAAGCAAAGGCTGGGACTGTGCCCCCTTTCTCCATTTCATGCTTCTTCACCTTTATCTACCTTTCCTCACAGTTGATGGCCAGAATCATGTAACTAAACATACGAATGGTTATTATTAGGTAATGAAACTGGAGAATTAGAAAAATAAAACTCAGAAAGGATAAACTCTGATTAAAATAAAAAGAAAATTTTGAATTTGAAGCAGTGGTAGGATCCTTTGGAGATGATTATGAAAGAGTTAGAGATGACTTAAGAAATACACATATTTAATTTTTTTCTTTAATGTGAGAGGTGTGTGTGTGTGTGTGTGTGTGTGTGTGTGTTTGTAGGTCTCTAAGAGGCTTTTTCTTGGACTGCCAGCCCCAAACTCATGACACACATACTTATTAATTACAGAACCTCGGTTGATAGCTTAGGCTTGTTTCTAACTAGCTCATCTCTCAAATTAACCCATATTTTAAAATCTACATACTTTTACATGGCTCTGTTACATTTAGTCTGTACTGTCTACCATGCTTCCTCAACATTTAGCTGGCTGTTGACTCTGCTTTCTCTTTCCCAGAGCATTCTCTCTCCAGAAGTCATGCTTATACCTCCTGTCTTGCTCTTGGCCATTTAGCTTTTTATTAAACCAACCATGGTAACTCATCCTCACATAGTATAAAGGGATCTTCCACAGCAGAGGTCAGAGGATAATTTTAGGAGCTGGCTTTCTTCTTCCACAGGGCCATGGGAAAAGAGCCCAGTTTTGCACTGCTGAGCTATCTTACTTCTGGAGCACATAGTTTTGAAGGAAAACAAGCATTCCCCATGATTCTTCTGGTATTAGTTTCATGCAGGCTACTGCTGGGATCTTCACAGTCCTTCAGGGGAGATAAATGATCTGGTTATAGTTACCAGCATTGTGGTTCCTTAGGTTCAAACTCTTACCCAATTGTTTATTCCTGTATCAGTCCATCAGTGATTTAATCTCTCTCATAACAGCACATGACTGCACTTCCCTTAGAAGTCACTTCCCTCTCCCTCTCCATACAAACACAATACATGTGTGCAACAGGGCCATCTCTGCTGTTTGGGTGATCCTAGAAATAACTGTGTGTTTATGATTGTTGTCAGTGATTTATTATGTATAAATTTTCTAATAGGGCATAAAGATACTGGGTAAACAACAGCCCCAGATGGGCTGCATTCTAGTGGTCAAGAAAAAAGCAGTTTCCTGTTATGTTTCCTGATCTCATTCAATAGTAATGATATATTCAATAGTAATAATATATATTTTATATATGTATATATAACATATATAAACATACACACATATATATGTATATATATATATATAATCATGGTGGGGGTGGGGAACGGGTCACTGACTTAGCCTCTTAAATGTTTGAAATATTGGTATGAGCCAATAAAACCCAAAGACTGGTTGTATTTTCTATATTGTCTGTTACTTTCGAAAATGGTTTTAGTTACATAAACTTTATGACAAAAATAGTTTCCAAGTTTTTTTATCACTGTATCTAAACACTTTCATCAACTATATATAGTTTCCAAGTTTTTTATCACTGTATCTAAACACTTTCATCAACTATATTTCTGCATTGGAAAATTCTTTTATTTATATGTAAGATATACATATAATTCTCTGCATTACACTCATAGCTGTCATGTTTTCTTTAACGACTGACTAAATATTGATGACAATTTGATGATTATGTACTAGGGTTACATTTGCTTATTTCTTGGTACAGTGATTTAAAATCTGAATCACTTTAAAAAAAAGGGGGTTATTAATAACACCAGGGAGACTCTATTATCTTCTTTTTACTAATTAATGTTTTGGTCATGAGTTTTTTCTGCATAAATTTTCATTTTCTTATAGAATTTAAATTGTTAAGAATAGCTCCCTAAACATATAAAGAAATAAAAATTTGTAGAAAGTCATAAACGGTTCAAAAAATAAAAGATGTTCACCATAGTTGTATAGAATCCAGTGAGAAAACCTAGCTCTTGGAAACTTCCATAGTTAGGAAACAGAAAACTGGAACAATATCTCTTAGTTGTTCATTAGCTATGATACTGGATCATGTTCATGTTTAGGTATACAAGTAATAAAATATGTATTCCATATCTCTTAATCAATCTTCTATTGCTGTCTAGAGACACCATGACCACAGCAAACCTTATAAAGGAAAACATTTAATTGTGACTGTCTTACAGTTTCAGAGGTTTAGTCTATGATTGTCATTTTGGGAAGCATAGTGGCATGCAGGAAGATGTGTGTGTGTTAGGGTTTCAACAGCTAAGACATCATATCTTAATGAAATATATGCATCCAATCCACTTGAAAAATTCCCATTCATAATCTCTACCCCCATTATTCTCAATACTCCATTTAAAAGTCGAAAGATCAAAGTCTCTTTGGAGACTCTTAGTAATCTCTTAACTGTAATCCTCTGTAAATTAAAATAAAAAACTGGATCACATACAATCAACACACAGTGGCAAAGATATGTGTTGCTGTTCCATTGGAAAGAAAAGGAACATAGTGAGGAAATACTGAACCAAAGCAAGGCTGAGAACTCAGCAGGCCAAATGCCAAAGTCTGCAACTTCATGTCTGATGTCAGAGTAGATCTTCAGATCTCCAATTGCTTTCAGCTTTATTGACTATGCACACTTATTTCTATTGGGGTGGTTCTATTACTTGTTTGCAGCTCTCCTTGTTAGCTATCCCACAATTTCTGGTATCTTTAACATTTGGGGTCTTCAACAATATTCAGGCTTTATTTTCATAGTTTCGCACAATAACGTCTCTGGGCCTCCAGACTGGGACACACCTGACACATTCCTGTTCTCAGCAGCTTTCCTTAGCAATGGAGGGAGATTCCACAATCCTTTCTTATATTGAGTCTAAAACCAGAACCATGTTGCCAAAGTCGCTCAGCTCTTCTGTATTGTGAGGCTGGAATATGGTCCTCTCATTCAAGTACATATTCACTAACTTTCTTCTTTTGAAGGTTTCTTTGTCTGCCTTAACTTGGCTATCCTGGGATTTGCTCTTTAGACTGGCTGGCCTCAAACTCAGAGATCTGCCTGCCTCTGCATCCCCAGTGCTTGGATTAAAGGTGTGTACCACCATACCGGGCCCTAAAGTTTTCTCTTTTTTTTGTTTTTGTTTTTTGAGATAGGGTTTCTCTGTGGCTTTGGAGCCTGCGCTGGAACTAGCTCTTGTAGACCAGGCTGGTCTCGTACTCACGAAGATGTGCCTGCCTCTGCCTCCCGAGTGTAAAATTTTCTTTAATTCTTTCTCAGGAGTTGGAAGTTAGCTGGGTGGTGTCACCACTCCCTTGACTCCAATTACGATGAGGCTTTTCTTTAAATTTTGTTGTCTCCCTGAGCAGTGGATTTAGCTCTATTACATGTTCTGGGACTCCTTTTCTCCTCAACTATACATTTTATATTTCTTTTTGTCATGCTTACTCCTTTCTGTTGTAGATCTATATAAGACATGAATAAACATATGACACAGTCAATACTAGGCTATTTTTAATTCTGTCCTGCAAGCAACAGCAATGCAAAACTTTTCAGTTTAGCTTCAGAT
>JAQHUG010000182.1:3554205-3582230 GCA_028555095.1 Dicrostonyx torquatus
GCAAAACAAACTGCTTTCAAGGGCACATCCTATGACCACCAGTACATGGCCAAAAGCAACAAACACAACAGCATCTTGGGAGGTTCCTTGTCTCACAATGTTCTTCTAGTACTTTATGTTTTTTTTCTCTCTCTCTTTCTTTTTTGTTAACCTGAATATTTTTTATTTTTATTTTATAATATAAATATATTTATATAACAGGCACAAATATATATATACATATATATCCATATATACATATACATATTTTACACATCCTTTACATATCTATTTTGGGTTCCAGTTTAGTGTTCTTATGGGATTCCTGAGTGTGCCTATGAGTGGGTCTCAGTGTCTTATGCCTCCTCTTTTGCTCTTTCTATATGTTTGCTTTTTCCATTTCTGATATGATAGTTTTTGTTTTATTTTATTGCAGTTTATTTTATTATTATTACATATAAGCCTATTTGTTTATAATGAGAGACAGAGAGAGAATGGTTGTAGATGGGAAGGGAAGTGGATAGGAACAGGGAGGGACATAAAGGGTGGGGAAACTAATATAATCCGTATATATTATGTGAAAAAATTCAATGACTATTTTCAATTAAAGGAAAGATAAAGAAAAAATCCTGCTTTACTGGGGAAGGAGGGAGAAGACACGAGCAACACACTGTCACTGTGCTTTGCATATTTAAAGAGCAGAAGTGAATTCATGATTTTTTAGAAATGATTTGAAATGTAACAAAATAAATCAGACAATATTTTATTTCATTAACTTTTATATTAGTTAGTAAGCTGATTATGTTCTCCTCTGAAAGAAAAAAATAAATTCTTTTTTCTATATAGACAAGAAACTCTGGTGGGCAGACCAAAACTTAGCTCAACTTGGAACTTGTAACAAGAGAGATGGAAGAAACCTCACGGTCCTAAGAAATAAGACTTCCGGGGTTGTGCACATGAAAGTGTATGACAAAGAAGTACAACAAGGTAAGTCCCTCCACGATGAATGTATGATACTGCTCAAGTAAGGTGTTCTTACTTTCACAATGCTTTCTCAAGTAAATAATCCATGGGCTCCTTTTCTAGCCTTTAGTTACAAGTTTGGGGTAGGAAACCTTGCCTGCTTTTGAAGAAAAATGTCTTTCACATAAGAGGCATAGTGATTTTTAGAACATTGGAAATTCTTCTGTAAGATTTTTAATTTTTCACTTAATTGGCATTTTTATCCATTACTTGACTAAAAATTGCAGTTATACAAAACACATTAAATGAAAATTTTTATACTATGTAATGTTTCCAGAATCTCACATCTCACATCTTAGAGCACAGTATCATTTGGCCTTGCACATCCCCATTTTCATTTCGCTTGTCCACGTAATAGAGAATGAAATGGAGTGAAAGCTAGCAGATGGTTAACGTAGGTGGACTTGTCACAGGTCTCAGGTGGGAGATGGATTAGAGATCTAGCCAGTGCAGCTGAGCACTTGCTGGTCCTTTCTTAGTCTTTGCTACAGGATGCATGGCATTAGTGTAATCCTCTTCTGAAAATAAAACTCAGTCTCCACATAAGCCTCTCACTTGCTTAAAGCTGGAACCACATAATACTTCCTGCAATCCTTCTTCCTCTGCCTCTTCCTTAAATCCTTCTCCACATACACATGCTGATTCCTTAAATACACTGTTTCCTAATTTTGGTTTCTGCTATGAAAATCCTTTCCTTCACATACATTTCTTCTCATGGTAAATTTCAAAACTGTATTTTAACATTAAAAAGGGGGATTTAATACAAATAATTTGGAATATGTAGACCAAATAGAAGAAAAGGAGAGGCAAGAGGGAATCAAGGGGCCTCCTGATTCAGAAGAAGTGTACAGCATTCAAGAATGCTGGGTTTGCTGGTGATACCCATTGCAATCTGCCAGAACAGCAGTAGACACAATACAAACTAGAGAGGTACCCGCCATCCATTTCAAAGATGGAAATTTTGGTCTCGACTCATTGCCGGGTCAAGGAGAGTATATCTTTCCTTGGAATAATAAAAAAGGATTATTTTAAATTTAATGTTGTATAATTAAATTTCTTTTATTGTTGAGAAGACATCAACTCACAGATTACCCATGCATGATAACCTATGTTCCTTCTGGGATACTTAAGTAATTTTCTTTGAATATTTTTATTCAACTATATCATGTGTTTTAAACATATTCACTACCACATTCTATTATCTTTTTTCTCCTCTTGCCTGTAATCCCCTTCCTTCTCTAATCTCATTTCTGCTGTCTTATTGTATGAAACTATAAAGAAAAACATGTGTGTTATTTGTCTTTCTGATTTTGCATTACTTTCCATACTATACTCATCTCTAGGTGTATCAGTTTTCTGCAAAGACAAAACAAGACAAAAAAAATACCATTTCATCTTTTATGTCTTAATAAAATGCCAATGTGTTTGTGTGTATATTTTGTTCTATCATTTGTTAATAAACACATAGCATGTTTTTATAAGATGGTTACTGTCATAATGCTGCAATAAACATATATGTACAGGTATGTTTTCAGTGTGTCAACTGAGGGTCATGTAAGGAATGTACTCAGCAGTTGCATGACTGCGTCATATGCTCGATTTTTATTTTTGCTATTGAACCTCTATACTGATTTCCATAATACCTCAAATAATTTATATTCTACCAACAGCCTATGATTTTGATTCCTTAATGACTGCCGTACTTTTTCTTTGATTAACTAAAGATATTCAACACATTAAGTACTGGTGGACAATTGTACTTAATATTTTCATTAATATTTGTTAATTTTATAAGTCAATTTATGGATTGGATTGTGTGATTTTGTATGTTCAGTTTTCTGATACAAGGACATTTTTTAAACAACTTGATATAATTATCAAATAATTTTTTACTAGTAGTTAGGCATTTTCTATATGTCAACAAACAATAAAGGCATGGGGTGTACTCAATGGTGGAATGTTTGCAGAACATATGTGAGTGCTTGCGTTTGATCCACACATAGAAAACCAATAAGTAAGTAAGTAAATAAATAAATAAATAAGTATTGGTATTCAAGTCATGTATATAATACTACATTATTTGTAACCCAATACTGATAGTCAGTAAAATGTAGTAAGACATTTTTATGTCTATTCAATACAAACTTATTTAGTATAAAATTGTAAAATTGATAATACCACTATCAATTTCATTGCATAGTATGCAATAAACATATTTCTGAGACATATCTAAACACACCCTTAGAAAGTACAGCACACAGAGAAACAGGGAGAGAGCAAGAAGCAATTCCAACCAAGGTGCCTAGAGACATGAAGGATTTGCCTTTCTTTTTTTTTTTTTTTTTTTAGCTTTGGAACCTGTCCTGGAACTAGCTCTTGTAGACCAGGCTGGTCTCGAACTCACAGAGATCCGCCTGCCTCTCGAGTGCTGGGATTAAAGGGGTGTGCCACCACCGCCCGGCAGGATTTGCCTTTCAAGACATAAACAACACATACTTCTTATGAAACTGCATATCAATTTTGTGGATAGTGGTTCTGATGAAGTTTTCAGGGGGATGAGTTAAAAATGACTCTTGATTCTGGTCTTCTTAGCTTCATGCCCCTTACCTGTAAGTTTTGACTCTATAGGTGTCACTGGGTGACAAATGCACTGTGAAAGTGTCTGACCCGGTGGTAACACACAACTGCACTCACTATTCTCACTGGAAAACGCTGATAAAAGCATTTGTTTGAAAGACAACACCATTAACAGAATCACTGTCGGTAGCCTGAAAGCTTCATTAGAATGAAATATGAGCAATTTAAGGCTCTTTAAGGTGTTAACATTATTACCTCCTTAGATTTCAAAGTACAATTAACTGCTCCATTCATCTTTTTTGACACAAATCACTGGAGAGTTGAGGTTCTTTTAGTCAAGTGGATTTTCCAGCTCCACTTGTCATTGAGGGTGTGAGCTGTGAATGCAACCTGACCACAAAATCCTAATCCAAACTACTACTTGCATCTTGATAATCACTGAAAAAGGCCTCATGTGCATCTTTATATATGAAAATGGGAATATTTACTTTAATTATGATAAGTTTTATTATTATTTTCTATATTTTGTCTCCACAGAGGTTCTGTGAAATGTATGTTGTTATTTTACAAGCATGTTAAAATGCATGGCTTGTTTTCATCAGCAAATAAGTATAAAATATATTGTCAGCATTGTAGTTACACTACCCACCAGTAGCTGCCATTCTGTTTTCTACTTTCCCCATACTTATGCTAATATTGATATAGTTTCTCATATTCTCTTACTTTCATGTGTTCGTTCTATTCCTGACTTATTTTCCTGTACTTCTTCATCTCCCTCAGCTCTCTTCTTCATGTAGTGTTTTAAACTCTGTGTTGAAGCGCCACTTGCCCAGTTCTTCCCAGACTTTAGTCTTTAGTGTTAGTTGAAGCAAGCATCATATAAGCACCTGCATGTGGACTAGCATGAAGTCAACATGTATCTACATGCTTCCCATACAATCAAGTACATTCATGGACAGTCAAGAGCATCTACACAGTTGTTAATGTAGTTGTCTTCTTGTTAAAAATATCAGAGATCTGAACTGTCTGTCCCTTTAAGTCACATTGAGAAAAAGGGGGAATGAGTCAGCCACCTCCCTAGCTCATATAAGAGATACTTGGATGTAGCATGAGGACCTGGTTGGTTTCTGTCTTCTTACAGTTGTTAAGCCCCAAAGAAAATCATACAGAGAGTCTACATTAGGTTATAAACTGATTGGTCCCTTAACTCAGGCTTCTTATTAACTCTTATAACTTATATTAAACCAATAATTTTATCTATGTTAGCCACATGGCTTGGTACCTTTATCAGTGGGGCAGGTACATCCTGCTTCTTCGGTGATCTGGGCAGGACTGGGAGGAATGGGCTTCCTTCTTCCCAGAATTCTCCTGTTCTCCCTGCCCCGCCTCTACTTCCTATCTGGTTTCCCCGCCTATACTTCCTGCCTGGCCAATCAGCATTTATTTAAAACATGAGTGAAAGAATAAAAACTGTTTCTGCACCACTTGGAATTCTTTTAAAACTTCAAGTTATTTATAAGGGACTCAATATTGTTGAGCTAAAGACAAAGGAATTAGCTGAGAATGTGTTCCATGTCCCACATAAAAAAATGTTTCAAACTTCAAGAATGACAGAGATAGTGACCGATTATGTTGAGCAATTAAACCCGTGAATTTGAAAAAATGAAAAATAATGAAGCGAGTTGGTATTTTGAATCTCCCATAGAGTCCAGCTGATAAACTGCTCTCAGCATGCTTTGTGATTGATGGTCACCTGATTTACTGAACTTTACAGCAGAGCTTTACCCCATTAAATACCATTCACATTGTCCTAGAACAATAAATTATAAAACTTTGCAGGAATTTACAGGGTGGACTGTAAATTACTTAACTTTATGCTACAGATTTAATTACTACAGTGGAAGATCTGTATAGAATGTAATGTGGGATTACCTGACTAATATTTGTTATTGTCACCATACAGGACTAGGAAAAATTAATATGCCAATTAATTGCATTATTTGTTTGGGTGTGTTTTAAATATATTTTGAAGGAATTGTGTTCTTTGGGAAACAGAAAATAATTTATTTGCTTTAAAATAATTTAAAAATACATATGAATGCATAAATCCTCTTCTTTTTTTCTACATAACTTTTATTAGTTACTTTTTATATTATTGACTGGAAGTCTTCATTCAACAGAGAGTAGTAGATTGGATTGCAAAACAGGATCAACCTATGGTCCTATGAAAAACTCAACATAGAAAGAAAAAAGAGCCAAGTCATGAATTTAGAGGAAAAGGGATACCCAGATATAGTCACATTAAATAAATTAAGCCAGTTTCAATAAAGCACATTAGTATTTTTCCTCATTTTCAGTATTTATATTTATATAGACACATAAATCTTCTTCTTTTAGAGGTGAAGCTACATTTGTGTCAGAAAGGAAATACTACCTTTTCATGTGATCTTACAACATTTTTAAGGTCTTTAACAGCAGGGCATGATGACACATGCCCCAAAGTTATTACTTGAGAAGTTGAGATAAGAGGGTCCTGGATTCTAGACCACCTGAGCATTATCTAGTGAGATCTGTTTCAACAAACAAAACCCAAAGGCCAGAAATTAAAGCATTAATGACAGTTTTCATAAAAAAATCTAATTTCTACTTTTTTGTGTGACTTGCAGTACTGATTAATTGTTCTGGAGGGCATGATTCAATCATAATCTGCCATTTGAAGTTATTTGAAAGACAGATGTCATATCCTCTATAAACCAACTACATTTAGAAACAAATAACATACATATTTGTTTACATTTTTAAAATCTCATAAGTCTTTTATGTTCTTTAATAATTTATTTTTGGTGTTTGTTTTGTTTTCCTTCTCTACAGGCAGCAATTCCTGCCACCTAAATAATGGTGGGTGTTCTCAGCTTTGTTTACCTACGTCTGAAACTACCAGGACTTGCATGTGTACAGTGGGATATTATCTCCGGAAGAACCGCATGTCATGCCAAGGTACACGTTCATAAGAATTTGACTATAGTGTGCTTACTGAATCCATCTGTACATGCCACACGGATTTTAAACAGCCACTGTTAGTTGCCAATTAGAAAAGCACAACATTATCTTGTTATTAGGGCAATAGCTGTGTGGGTACCTTGTTAAAGATTTAACTGTGTCTTCCTCTAAGAGTAGTTTAGACCAAAAAGAGCAAGCCCAAATTTCACTTTGCCAATCATGTCTCTCCTCCTGTATTCCATCAATTTGTAGTCTGCATTTGTCTAGGACGTGCATGCGTTTGTGTGTGTGTGTGTGTGTGTGTGTGTGTGTTTGTGTGTATGTGTGTGTGTTGTATCTGTCTGTCTGTTCTTAACAAAGGGCTTTGCTCTGCATTTATTGAACAGTGCAGAAAACATGGCACAGGAACAAGGGGATTTTGCCTTACAGAAATCTGTAAGAGTTTAAGAAGACAAGAAGCTACCTTCCTAATCCCAACTGACCCAGAACACCAGTCAAAACACAAACTGATGTTTTCGACCTATATATACATGTTGCTTTTAACATTTATTTATACTGGATATTTTTTCTCTTTAAGGTTATTTTAAACCTCTTTTCCTGCTCCTTCTATAAATGATGGTCACAACAACAACAAAATCAACAACACACACACATACAGACACACATGGTATTCTGGATTAGAGGCATGTAGAAAAGTATAATTTTAAGACTGAACTGATCATTTAGTTTATCTTATAATTATTAATTATATGGGAAGTCCAAGACTTAGTAAGTTTGGTTACATTGTTACCTTAAAGACAGGCAAAACTAGTAAACATGCTGAGTTCACATTAAGGAGACAGATTGAGCACATAGTTAAATGTCGACTTGATTACAAGTACTTTCAGAAAAAGCTATCCCCACAAAAGAGTTTGCTACTTAGCTACATATAAAAGAATTTAATGAGTTGGAAATATTTGAAGTATCACTCTTTCTTCTAAGATATCCTCATTTTTGTTACATTTATTTATCTCTTTGTTTGTTCATTTATTGGGGTGATGCACATGTCACAGCATGGGTATGGAGGACAACTGGTGGAGTTAAGGGCTTTCCATATGGATCAAGGGGATGGGACTAAGGAAGGTCCTCAGCCTCGGTGACAAGTACTTTAACATGCTGATCTGTCTTGCCAGCCTAAGACTTTGCCATTTTTAGAAAATAATTTTGGACAATTATAAAAGAAATAAAATCTTCAACCATCATAGTAGCTTTTATATTCACCTTGAATGGTGAAAGTTGGGGTAAAGAGCTGTGGTTGCTTTGGTGGGATTATTGTACAAGAAAAACTCAGTTCTATTAATATTTTTCAATTGTTTAGACAAAAAAAAATCACCAAGAAGTGAAGCCACAGATTTGCATATTTGAAAGACAAGGGCATTTTCTGGGAGGGAACTATGTGCCACCCTAAGGATTACAGATTCCCTTTAAATTTCATCGTCTGTATGTGTGTTAGTTCACAAAATGCTCATTTCTTTAACCATCGGGTAGCCAATGATTAAAAACTCAGTTTTACCTTAAAAGATGTCTCGATTTGATTTGGGAAAATATATCAGAATTATGAATAATTTCATTCAAAATAGAATACATGAATGGCACTTATTTCATGCCAGACACTGTTTACAGGATCTTGAACCTTTCCAATTTCCTCCCCTCCTTGTAAATTGATGAGTTGGATCCCTGTCATCCAATTTGATATATCATAAAACTGAGACAAATAAGTTTATTTTATTAATATATATTAATAATAAACATATACATATTTTCCAATATCTTAGAAAATTCACAAGCATTAGCCTGTGGACCTCTGGCAGGAAGCTTATATCTATGTGCTTATTTTAGGAGGACATCATTATGAAATGCAAAAATGTTTTTTTTTTGCAAAAATGTTTTCTGGATAAAACTTAATACCTTATTCCTCAGATCATTTGAATCTAATAAAATTGAGAAATGAACTGTGTACCTTCAAAACTATAAATATCTATTACAATAGCAATGACATAGCTGTGTAATTCAGAAGTCATTATTTTACAGTAGCAAATACATACTTATATTTTAGAGAAGACAGAATGCCCTTTGTCCATGAGGCCAGACATTCAGGGAATGAACCACTTCAGAGCATCTGCCAGTGATCTCCTCATACGAAGGGCATTGCTCATGGAGAACCTTTCATCTTTACCCATTTGGCTCCTGGGCTGTGACCTGTGATCTATGAAACCCTCTGAGAGATTGCAGTGCACACCAGCACTTCAGGGCCTCAGCTTATCTGTTACAGCTAGAGACGTTACATGAAACTAAAAAAAATACATTCACTAATAAAAATTACTTTCCTGGGAAGTATATTAAAGGTTCATTATATGGACTATTCATTTTGAACTTCCTTTCCTCTACTTAGGTATAGAATCCTTTCTTATGTACTCCGTTCACGAAGGAATCCGGGGGATCCCTCTTGAACCAAGTGACAAAATGGAAGCTCTGATGCCTATATCAGGGACTGCCTTTGCTGTGGGGATAGACTTTCATGCGGGTAAGTAGATTCCAGTAATAATTTATGTATAATGCTCTCTTGACTCAGAAAACACAATGGCGATATGACTCTCAATCTGTACTTGGATAGTCAAGTTGAAAATGAAATTAGGATGAATTTTAGCCTATTATAAATTATTCTAATTACATTTTGTTTGCCAAAAAATCAAGTATAGTAATATTGGAAGTACATTTTATGTCATGTTTGACAATTGGTTGTTTTCTTTCTATTTTTAACTTTTATCTGGTTATAAGTATAAAAATACCACAAGTAAAAAATTTTGATCTATTAAATTCTTAAGGTATAACCTTATTGAAAAAATTTCCTTAATGGATAATCAATAGTAAGATAATTTCTATACCTTTTAATGTAGCACGTGTGGGGAGGCAAAGTGGCTTTAATTCCATATGCTTTCACAAGTAATGGAAGAAAGCAACCAAAGACCACAAGATTGTTGTGGGTAGTATAAATTTACAATAGGAAATTAATGGTAAACATGGCTGAATGTATTGAAGACAGCAAGTTGGGGGACAGGTAACTGCTAAAGTCAGAGGCAGCAGCAGTGCTAATGGTGGCTGTCTCATCTCATTTATTTCTTACATCCCTTATTTTACACTTCAGATTTTTTAAGTCATAAAAACAAATTTGTTGGCCTCCAATCCTAAGTTTCACTCTTCCTGTGTTCATGTTTTTGTGTTGAAATGCTCACAGAGAATTTTAGTGCTCCTGTAATTAAAAACTTATCTAATATCAAAAAGCTACTAGCTCTCTGATTTGTAATGTTAAATTCAAGAATTCTTAAAGTATTAAAAAATTATCTTTGGGTTGAACAGATGGCTCAGTGGTTAAGAATGCCTGTTTCTCCTACAGAGGGCTCAGGTTCAGTTCCAGCTGGCACCTCACTACCCTTCCGAACTCTAGTTCCATGTGCTCTGACATCCTGTCTGACATTCATAAGAACCAGACACAAATGTGCAGTACATACATGTAGACAAAACACTCATACACACAGAATCAAAATTATAATTTTTTTTGTTTTTCATCTTTGTTCATCAGTACATGAACTTCTAGTGACAACATTGTTTTTCTCCCTTGCTATCATATTTTTTGACGTTTGAAAATTTAGGAGATCTTTTAAAAATGGTTCAAAGATGACTTTTTTGTTTTTTCTGTATTCTTTCTATTTATTATTATTATTATTGTTGTTGTTGTTGTTGTTGTTATTGCTGGTTGGAGCTCACTATATAGACCAGGCTTCAAACTCATGGAAACATGCCTGTATCTTTGCTATGAGTGCTGAGATTAATGGTGTTTGTTACTACACACAGTACAAAAGCCATTTTTCTTAAAAAGTTACTTTGAACATAATCCTTAATAACATATAGACACAAATGTACTATATTTGTTTGTTTTTAAAAGATTTGTCTACTTGTTAGGTTTATGTCTATAAGTCTGAATGTATGTGTGTACTTGCCTGCATGTCCACAGAGGTAGGACTTCTGTGGGCATACGGGTACTGAAAACTGAACCCAGGTCCTCTACAACAGAATCAAGTACTATTAATCACTGAGCCATTTCTACAGCCTCCAAGCTTCTGATACTTTTAAAAATGCTTTCTGCAAAAGGGAATACCAGAAAGAAATGTTTTATTAAACATTATGCTAATTCTGCCAAAAGCATATTACAATTTTTGACCTACTATTGATCAAATTACTTCATTAGTTACGGAAGATTTATTACTTTATATTGTATAATACACCTTGATTTTTTATACACATGACTTTTCCTTACAATTTTATTATATGATTCATTGAGTGAAAAACTAAGAAAATTTGGACTTTTATACATATTCATTTTAACTTAGTACAAGGTCTAATATGTTAGCTCATATTTCATTGTTGGGAAGACTCATTAATTATCTTTGAAAATATATAATTAATTTTCATGAAGCAGTAATATTAAAAGTAAAAAGATATTAATATTTTGATTCTGTCACAACAAAAAATTTCAAGAGTAAGCTAATTAATTATTTGTAGCAGTTAAAAACACTCTTTGAGGTTTTATATCTGGAAAAGGTTAAACCTAATAATGAAGTATAATTTTCTTTGTAGGCAATTATCATCTACTTATTTCAATAATTCAATAATTGTTAATGTAATATTCTTAATTCATATTGAAGTATCTTTTCATCAACAGAAATGATTAGTTTTAGATAAAATTATTTTATGTCAACTAGATTTTTAAAAACACTGATTTAGTCTTGAAATGTTTCATACATCTTTACAATTATTTTAAAAGACTATGTCCACAATTATCTCCCTTTAACCCTTTCTAGTACTCCCAACCACATCACCATCTCAATTTTATATCCTCCATTTGTGCCATTATTAATAGCCCCTCAAGTCTAATTAGTGCTGCCAATACATTCCTGATATGTGAACATCCATTGTTATGTGGGCATCTAGTGGCTGCAAGATCCCTCTCTCAGGAACCATCAACTTCTAATAGTTCCTCTGCAAAAAGTAGATCTCTGGGGGACCCTTTCCAGTTTGTGCTTGAATCTAGACTGCTTTCATGTAGTGCAGTTAACTGCTGGTGTTGTGAGTTGATATGAGCAATAGCCATACCATGTCCAGCACCCTGAATTTTATAGCTCAGCTGCCATCTCTTACATTCTCTCCACCCACCCTTCATGAACTCCTGAACCTCACAGGGAGAGGTGAGCATAGATATCCAGACACAGCTGAGTACTTGTGGGTACAATACTTGTCACTTTGACAAGTATGGTGATTTGAAAGACAATGGTCCCCACAAAGGGAGTGCCACTATTAGGAGGTGTGGCCTTGTTGGAGTAGGTGTGGTCTTCTTGGAGGAAGTATGCCACTGTGGGGGTGGGCTTTGAGGTCTCCTATGCTCAAGCTATGCCCAGTGTGGGACCAACATCTTCTGTTGCCTGAGAATCAAGATATAGAACTATCAGCTTCCTCTTCAGCACCGTGTCTGGCTGCATGCTGCCATGTTCTTCCATGATAATAAAGGACTAAACCTCTGAAACTGTAAGCCACTCCAATTAAACGTTTTCTTTATATGAGTTGCAATGGTCATGATGTCTCACCACAGCAAAAGAAACTCTAAGTAAGACAATAAGTCTTTGCATTAACCACTACATACTTCAAGAAGAAGCTGAATGTTTAATGTAGATTTCCAGAAAAAAAATACTTTAGATGACCTGCTTCTTCTAAATAAGAAAATATTTAGGCTTATCACATAGAGTTTTCAGGCATTAATTATTATTTCTGCTGTCAGTAGAGGTAAAAATGCAATACCTTCTTCAAAAATAGGGGGTGGAAAATGAAGAGATAAATCAACTGACACTGAGAGGAGCCCTAGTCTAGCACAAAAGAACTTGGATTACAGTACCTCTCAAATCATTTATGAGCTCTTTGGTTTCAGCAAAGTGTTTTCTTTTTTATTTTAGTTTCAGTTTCCTTATTTGTGAAATAGACAGTATATGTACACATTTGACACAATATTTGATACACACGATGCTCAGAGTCTATAATCATATCCAATAAAGAACATATGAGTTGGGGCATATAAAAGTGAACAGAAAATATTTGTTCTTTCTTTCCTGATAGTGTGCTTCTAGGCAGCTATTTGTATAGAATAAAAGGCATTTCTTTATGACATGTGGCATCAGGAATTGATTGCGGATGATTTCTCTGATGAAGATAAACATTACACCCATCTCGTAATCAATCGCTGAAGCAGATACTTAAAGATTAGGAATATTATCATCTGCACACAGTCCTGAAATGCCAACCTTGAGACTGGCATACAGTGATTCAAAAACTATCAGACATACTAATGAGATGATGGTGTTGGTGAGAATATTATGGGCTCCAACAATTTCACAAGACTTTTGTGCTCCCATGTACTGTGCAGTCTCCTTCAGCTCACTGCATTTGAAGATATATTAGAGTTAGAATGGGTCCCATTGCTTGATTTATCATGTCATTAAAGACAATGTGCATGCTCTTAATGTTGTGTAGAGAATTTGCTTCAGGATGGAGGAAATAAAAATAATTGGATTATTCCACATAGAGAGAGAAAACAAATAATGTTTGGCTTGTCAATCTCTATCTACATTTTTTTCACAGCTCTCTTTATATGTTTACCCAGTTACAAGTTTTCCCAGTGTTCTCCCTGAAGCTAGTCTATCTCTTTATCCATTACTGACACTCATCTCAGGAACTTAATGACCATTTCCTCTAATTTCCCACAATTTTTTTTTTTTTTTTACAGACAATAGGTACAAGGAACACAGAACTCAGTACTGAGTGTCATGCATGTTTCCATCCTACATGTTCTGTATTGGAGTTCTGGGACAGTGATGCCAGACAAACTCACTGTATATTAATAGGTTAATGAAAGTTATAGGTGAATTGTGAAAACTGTTAGGTACCATGTACAATAAAAAGAGTGTAACATCTGTTGGGACATTTTAGGATCAGTTTCTTTTGCTGATATTACTAAGTTGTGATACAATTTAGCCAAATCAGTGTGTACTGTCCTAGTTTTCTTTGTCTCTAAGGTGAAGTGCATAGAGCTGATATGAATAAAAATTCAAAAAATGACATAAACATTCAAATCACTACAGAAACGATATGGCCCCTACTTTTCCTTCTCAGATGGCTCTTGTTACTGATAAAGGAGAAGAGCATTATTTGGTAGTTAGAACAGCTTATGGATGTTGTTACATGACCATAATTTACAGGGATATGTTGATAAGAACCTGTACCTCTCATAAGGGTTGGTAAAACTAATTTGTGCTGGCATTAGTCCTAAAAGAATAAAGCTTTCTTCAGTGAAAGGACAGTTTTCCAACAGAAGAAACTCTTCTGGAGACTAGCCAGTGAAGAACGAAGGCCCTGTGGCTAGATTTAAAATGTTGAAAGCAGTGAAAGCAGTTTTTTATCTCTTCACTGGAAAGGTCCCATTCCACACAGGGAAAAGAAAAATGAGTGTAGAAAATTTTTGCCTGCTGGGTGGTGTTCCTCCTGATGAAATGAGCATGGCATTTGAAGCTTTAAAAGATGTATTTTAGTAAGGAGAAAAGACTTCGAACAAAATCTTTTCCTCCACCCATTTTGTAATCCTCAGTAAGGTGTGATCTATTCAGCTCCCATCTTTTTGGAGGTATTTACAAGGTTTTCATAATAATCAAACAATGACATTCTACTCAGAGAAAGAAGAATTGTTTAGAATTTCCAAGGCTGTGCTCTTCATTATAGTCTTTTATCTCTTTTGTTCAAATTTCTGACATCCTATTTAATTCAACAAATATTGACTATTATCTACTAGATACAGAACTTCACATCTTGCTTTATGATAAATAAGGAATACAGGCCATCATTTGGATGTAATTGACTGGCACTCATTGTGAGAATAATTTAATGCCTTTGTGTAAAGTCACATTCTAGACTACTGAAACAGTAACAGCCTAGGGAAAGACTTGTGTGAAAGAGAACTTTCTCACACCAAGTGGCCCCTTTTGTGGCCATCTATGGTCAACCCTAGTTTGAAAATACTACATAAAAATTTCCAGATATAATAAGTCATACATTTAAATTGTGCTGTTGGAGAACAGCATGAGGAAATACCCACATGCTCTATTTTTACCTATCTCGGAGCCTGAGCACTGAACCACTAATCATTTTATAGTTGACTCTATTCAGAACTCTGCTTTGCCAGGTTCTCATATATGATATGGTTCTGCCAAGCATCTCATACTGGCACTGGAGGGCATGATACTTAACCCTCGGATAGGAAAGACCTACCTTACATATTTGTCCTACCCATAATCTGTTCAGTGTGGGAATAAATGCTAATATAATTATGGATAGGCAAAGGTTAGTTCATCAAATGGACCAACATGATACTCTGATGGGAGATGAGAGAAAGTTACAAGACTTTCTCATATTTTACCAGTTTTCTCAGAGCCAATAAAGTCTGTTTAAGAAAACAAAAAGGAGACTGTGTAAGGAAATAACCTCTGCCTTTATGCTGTGAGTGCTTCATATATACACACAAACTGCCTTCTTAGTCTTTCCACATTTACATATGCAACATTTTTGTTACTAGAAAAGATATATTGATTATCAAGATATATCAAGATAGTTTGATTATTCCTAAACTCCAAAACTTGAAAAAAATCAGCATTTATTAGGTGTCTTTATTCTTCCACTGTTGGTAAACTAAAACAATCTCAGAAATGCACAATGGGGACTACCTAAAGACTTTGACTTAATTGGGATCCCCATTGACTTCTTTATCACTTGTTGAATTATATTGAACATTGCACAGTGTGTGAACACCCTTAGGAATTCCCAACTTCTCATGAACAGTTTTGGCTGGTTCACAGGAAGTCTGTGTGATCAGAGTTCCAGTCCTGTCTTTAGTCCTTGCCTGGATTACAGTGTACTGTTATTTTTCCCATAAGCTGTTGAAGCGTCTCCTCCGCAGTGTGATACTGACATCTGGTCCCTTTACCTTCTCATCAAAGCTAAGCTCTAATCACCAAAGTCCTGGTTATCCAAATTCACAGTGAGTCATTAACAGGAGCTGGGAGAATGACATATTTTCTTAGTATACTGGCTGACTTTAGTGTTAACTTGACACAAGCTGGAGTCATCAGAGAGCAGGGAGCCTCAGTTGAGGAAATGAGATCCAGCTGTAAGTCATTTTCTCAGTTAGTCATCAGTGTCATCTCTGGGCTACAAAGCAGGCTGAGCAAGCTATGGGGAGCATGCCAGTAAACAACACCCATCCATGGCCTCTGCATCAGCTCCTGCCCCCAGGTTTCTGCCCTGTTTGATCTCCTTCCTATCAGTTCCTATCCTGATGAACAGCAATGTGGAAAAGTAAACTGAATAAACCCATTCCTACCTAACTTTCTCTTTGTCCATGTTTTTTATTACAGCAATAGAAACTTCAGGGCAGTAAACCTATTTAAATGAGCAGCTGTATCCTCATCTGCTGCCATATTTTTGATTTGAGCCCCACTACAGAAATGTGAAGAAAACATTTTTTTGTTTGTTTGTTATTTTGTTTTTGTTTTTAGAGACAAGGTTTCTCTGTAGCTTTGGAGGCTGTCCTGGAACTAGCTCTTGTAGATCAGGCAGGCCTTGAACTCACAGAGATCCACCTGCCTCTGCCTCCCAAGTGCTGGGATTAAAGGCGTGCACCACCACTGCCTTTTTTTTTCTTTTACAAATTACTGTCACCTATGCAAGACATTGACATCACCAGTGTCTTCTCGGTATCCTGTCCCGACTACACACAGACATGTCAAGTTGTCAAGTGGTACTTGGAAATCTCCTTTTTGAACAACACTGGCAATTTAAGCATTGTTCCATGTAACTTCAGCCTTGAGAAACTTTTCACCATCCAATTTGAGAAAACCAAGGACATATTTGACTGCTTTTTCTTCTATCCAATTTAAGAAAACAAAGATTATTAGTCCATTTGTCTTTTTGACATCTTTTTGTTTAAGAAAAAAATAAAAGCTGTGATTCGGCTTCTGAGACTTTTGGCTATTAGTTTTGAATCAAGTAAAAAGTTCTCTAGTTAATGGGAAAAAGGAGAAATGATTTAATTGACTTTCTGACTGGTCACAAGCTTTGGATCTCGCTTCAATTTTATTTTATCATTTGGCCTTATTGTTCTCAAAGGGCACTAAGAAATAAATGGATCCTTCTGAGAGTTAAAAGTAGAGAAAAACAGCCAATTAATTCTATATATATATAATGTGTATGTGTGTTTAGAATGAGGTCTTAGCTGAAGCAGAAAATCTTAGAAATGGACATGAATATCCACCAGATGTTAGAAAGAAAGAGGTTTGAAAGAAGAAGATATTAAAATACACCACCAAATCCGGAACATTTTGAGCGATTGTTGCTATATTATATGACATTTAATGTATTGATTGCAAGGCTCAGATGCTGGAGAAATGGTGACCATAAAGTTTAGGGCTCGATTTGATGCTGGACCAGGACTGAATGAGCATATGACCTAACTGGACTCTCTGAATGTGACTGCCAATGGGGACTGACTGAGAAGCCAATGATAATGGCACTGGGTCCTATCTCTTCTGCATGTATTGGCTCTTTCGGAACTTATTCTATATGGATGCACATCTTCTTAGACCGAGATGGAGGGGGGAGGGCCTTGGGCTTCCCACAGGGCAGGGTATCCTGCCCCATCTTAAGGAAGCAGGGGGAGGGCGGTGGGGTAGTGGGGGAGTAGGAGGGCTGGGAACAAGGGGAGTAAATGTAAATTTTTCTTTTAACAATAAAAAAAAGAATTAAGAAGAAAAAAAAACAAAAAAACCAAAACAAACAAACAAAAAAAATAACTAGGAAAAAAAAAGAAAAAAGAAAAAAAAGAAAGTTTAGGGCTCTCTCAGAAACAGAAAGGAAACAGCATAGCTACACCAAAAGTGTGCTAGAGAGTTTGTCATTATAGTTACTACAGAGGAGGAAGAGAATCAATCCCTCATGGTCTCCAGTACATGTGCATTAATCAACACAAAAACTTAATATCCTTAAAGAAGAAACATTTATTATCGGTAGATTCCAAGAGTCAGTTTAAACTGGGTTTTTAGTTCTCAAGTTTACTTGTGCTTCTGAAGAGAAGGCACAATGAAAGAAAACCTGGTTCAAAGCTGACCTATGTGGCTTATGTCATCATTGAGCTCCTTACTAGTTATTGGACAGAACACCACAGGTTCTTACCAGTTACTATCCTTGTTCCACACCTCTCCGTGGTCACTTCACAACTTGAAACTAACTGCTGTGACAGCTAATGGATACAGAAAAGGAGAACCATGCCAAATGAAGCCACGCTTGTAAAGTTCAATCTTAGGAGTAGTTTTCCTCAGTTGATATACTCTACTTGCTTGAAGCTAGTAAGGAGACCCAGACCACCCTACAAGAACAGGATTCCATTCTCGAATTTCAGGGGCTGATGATCACAGAGGGTCACTAAAGACTAGGTCTATCACATTACTAGAAGACCTTTTGTGTGTCATTTTACGCATCATAAGGACCGAACACTCATAACTGCTTTGTATTATCAATATTTGTAAGGTTTGGATCTACAATGTACCCCAAAAGGCTTGTGTTTGAACACTTGGCCCCCAGCAAGTGGTACTGTTTGGGAAGACTTAGAAACCTGTGACTCCAGCTCCCATTCAGAGGATTCAATACCCTCCGGTCTCCACTGATACCTCTTTGTACCTCTTTTTTCCCCCGCCACACACATAGTTTTAAATTGAAAATGTAATCATTATGAAAGGTATAGTTTTCTTTGTTGTTTATTATTTTTGAGACACGATTTCTCTGTGTATCTCTGACTGTCCTGAAACTCACTCTGTAGACCATGCTGATCTGAGACTTGGAGATCTGATTGCCTTTGCCTCCCAAGTGCTGGGATTAAAAGAGTGCACCACCACTGTCCAGCATATATTTCTTCATAAGTAATGTACTTATATTAGAAATAGTATTTATAGATTCTTTATCAAAACATAGAAAAGAGTTACACTATAGTGGTATTTGACAGAAACAAGATAAAGTGATATCAGTGAAAATTAATTTTTATTTTTAAAATAGCAGAATATTAATGTGTCAGACATTAATAGTTACAAAGAATGTAGAACAGTATTAGTGGATGTTTTATTTGTTTCTGTTTCATAATTTTCCAAATGTCCCATAAGTTTAATAAAATAATTTCAGATGACTGTTTATTCACATGTAGACTGAGTCTGCAATAAGGAGGTGATGAGTGCAACAGTCATTATTACTTCACCAGCTCATTTCAATTATTTTTAATGATGATTTGGCTGATAGAAGCCTACATTTTTATTTAATCATTATTTTGAGTTAATAGGATTTATATGAGCATTAGAAATAATTGAGTATGCAAATATACTCATTAATATCCTTTTATTGTATCTCTAAATTAAAAGCCGAGACAGTTAAACTCTATGTATCACCTGCTTTACCACTAGTATATTACAGTATATTTAAAAAATTATAATAATAGAAACATTTTAAATGTGGTTTTGAATAGAAACGCCTGAAAAATCTTAGTATTTCTATTCCTTATTGTGGGAGGAAAGAAAATGAAAATTGTGAATACTCCTATCTAGTATTTAGTAACTTTTCAAATATGGTTAGAAATTGAATTAGAATATGATATTGGTTTCTTCATTCTCTTAATGTCTGGTTTAAAGCAAAGCAGCAGAGGTACTAGGATCTCACCCTGAGTATTCCCCCAGGGAACAGAGCGTAGTAACTGACACAGACAGTTTAGCTCTGATTCTGCCCACACACATAGTAATGGCAATTGGCTAAGGAAATAGATGGTCCTTACAAAAAGTGTAGGGCACTGGCTGTAGTGATGTTATCAGCTCTGGAATTTGAGCAGCTGAAAAGCTACAAGAGAAACAGACTGCTAACCACAGAGGGTATTATTTTTGTCTTGACTGTTTATTCCACAGATGCATAACCCTTAAGCAATCCCTTTGGGTTTCTTATATTCTGACAACAAGATTACGGTTTACAGTTTTTGTTTCCTCTGATCCTTTCTCTACTTAAATCATATCTATTACCTTTCTGCTAGAATTCAGCAAAATAAAAAAAAACACGTAAATGAAGCCAATTTCTAAACTGAAGAAACCAGTTTTGTATTTTCACTCATGTTGGTTTTGATGACAAAATGATTCAGCCACTGAGAGCAATGGGAGGCAGCCTGTGCAGGCATGAAGAATTGGTGATGGTTGGAGGGTAATTTGCAGTTGCCTTTTGGCTACAAAACTGAGTAGAGACTCTGGCGACAACCCTGGAACTCAATATAAGGTATTTAATACTAACTCAGCAACACTTAGCCTGACTTGGTGACAATGAAAAACTTATCCACACTAGCAATTCTATTGTCACACATCTCCATATTCCCAAGCAACGATAGACTGCTGTGAGTACTTTCTTTAAATCGCTTTTCTTTAAGTGCTTACCATGTGAGAGTTATCTGCGTTGTCTTAGTTACTGTCTGAAGACTCTTGCAGATTCTGAACAAAGTCTTTAAAGTCGTCAGAGAAGTTGAGAGCTAATATTGAAGGATTTTTCTTACATGGCAGAGAAAGCAAATTTAGAAAATTTATGATGTGAAAGGCTTGTTACTAATCAATGGAATGTCTGATGTAACAATAACTTTTTTTCATACTATGTGCGACTGTCAACTACAAATTTCCTTTTAAGAGCTATTTAAATTTCATTTTATCAGTTTGGTTGTGTTTACTTTAATTCTTCTAATTTTTTAATACTCCTTTCTTTTAAATTCTTTTTTAAATTTCTCTTTCTTTGAAAAATACCAGTTCATCACTCCACCTTGTTCATAAAACTGCCTATTAAGTGCTTGTAACCAAAATTTTAAAAAGTTTGTTATGCATGATATCATTGAAAGTAGGAACATATGTATACAGTAAAAGCATCTGAGTTTTGGAAAGAGGACAAAGGTGGTGACATGGAGGGATGTATAGGTGGAGGTGTAACATGAGGGTCCTGCTCGTTTGGATTACTGTGCTGCCCAGTACCCCACAGCTGGCAAGCCCCAAAGAAAATCACACAAAGAGTCTACATTAAGTTATACACTGATTGGCCCATTAGCTCAGTCTTCCTACCAGCTCCCATAACTTATATTAACCCATTGTCAGCCACATGGCCAGTACCTTTTCTCAGCTGGGACAGGGACACATGCTGCTTCCTTGGAGATCTGCGCAGGAATGCCAGGGAAGCTTCCTGCTTCCCAGGCTTTCTCCTTGCCTTGCCTCTACTTCCTGTCTCATTGACCCGCCTATACTTCCTACCTGGCCAATCAGCATTTATTTAAAACATGATTGACTGAACAGACAACTCTCCTGCACCATGGGGGACTGGCAGTTATAGGGCAGGGCAGCCCTTCTGTTTGAGTCTAAAGTGAATACCTGTCATTGTCCAGCTGTCAAAGCCCAGATATGAGTAATTTCAGTAGGGAACTGGGATGTAAAGTATGCACTGCTCACGATTCACTTGATGGTCGTTATGTACACAGTTATCAGTTTTAAGAAATGCCCTGCTTTCGTGTTGAATTGTGTAGTGGGTAAAGCTTGTGTCCATTAGGGCCTGGAGGAAATGTGTCATTTCTGTGTTTGCTGAAAACGTGAAGCTTCTCTAAGAGCTGAAGTCTGTTTTAAAAAAAAGAGATTTGATGTAGCCGTATGACAAAATTATTCACACACAATATGTAAAGAAGCTTCACCCATTAGAAAATCTCACATCTTAATCTGTTCATTTCCTGTCACTCAAGTTTGAGGTATTCTGTTCGGTGGCTATAGAAACCCTTCCTGTTCAGAACAATGGAAAGTCTCTAATATACAAAGTGCTCTTTCTTCTCTTGTGAGTATTGGAAAATTGTGTCCTCCACAGAAGCACCAGTTAATTCTTCCATACTTAGTAGTTACTGCCTCAATATTCTTTGTATAATGATGGCCATAATAGCAATATTTTGGACAGAAAAAGTACTAAATTTAATGAACAAGAATGAATTGAACGTTTTAAAATTTCTTCTCTAAATAAGGATTTTTTCTTTGATCAACTTGGATAACTCAAAATCTAATTTCTTTAAGAGAAATCTCCTCAAATAAGATTTAAATTGCTCTTGAGGTTAGAAAAATGTTTTGTATGTGATTTAAAAGTGAAATTACATTTCATAATGCCTTAGAAACCATGGTGAAATTTTTGAGAATCCCTGCATAGTATGATGACTGCCTGAAGAATTTTTGAACATTAATTTTTTCAGCTTTGAAAAATAAAGTTTGCTTTCATTGCTGTAGTTTCTTCCATTCTGTAATATCAGTGGAGAGTTACATGTAAAGTAATGTGTAGATGTGACGACAGTGTAGGCAAGGTTTCACTGTATGTGCAAGTCGGATGAATGTTCCCTTCCAAAGAGACACAGCAGAACTATTTAAAACACCATTCACAATAAATGCATATTTGCATATTTTAGCTAGATTTGGAGAGTTTGTTTCATTTTCCTTTTGTGAAGTGACATAGTCACAATAAAACATTTGAGGTTTTCCTTTGTCAGGTGAGCCACTAAATTACAATAGAGTAGCAATAAGACATTGAGGTGTTCCTCACATTAGCCACTAAGTTACAAGATGGGCAATGGTAAGAGATGTGACTTTGTGTTTTAGCCTTTTGAATCTGGGTTTCAGCTTTCAATCTGTCCATTAAAAGAATGAGGACCAGCTGGTAGGCATGCTTTGCTTAATGAACTCACCATACTGTAAAGCCATTCACTTGCAGAAAGTGCTCTTAAACCATTTTGCTTGTAGAAATACACTTTGCCAATGACTGGTAACAATAATATTGAAATAACTCATAATGTACCAAGACAAACTTAATTTTTGAAGTCAGGATGTATCATTTGAATATGTGTGTACATATTTGCATATTTCCTTACACTGGGCCTTAGAGTGTTCCTACATCCCACTCCAATGTGTTCACTCTAATTGATCTATATTGTCTTCTAAATTTTCAAGCAGTTTAATTTTGTTTATTAACAAAAATTTAGCAAATTAAAAAAATTGATTTTTAAAACTACTACCTGGTTAATATCAGATATATCATTAAGCAGAAAATGGCCTCACTTTATTATTATGACACGGATTAATAATATAACGGTATAATAAGACCTTAGAAAGTCCTAGTGATAGTAATGTGTTAACAGCTCCTGCTCTCACATCTGGTGTTCCAAATGTAAATGAGCCATGATAATAATTATGTTGTTGAACAGAAAGACTAAATGGGATGGAACAATCAACCTGCCCTATGTCCTGGAAATTGTGCACTTTGAAAATAGTCTTGCATTTGCAATCACAAATACTCTTAGATACAGAAAAGTGCTGTTTGCAGATTTAAATGCACATCCGACGATACTCATTCTCTAAAGTCCTCCACAATCCCAGAATATTAATAGTGCATGAGCTGCCTCAGGTCTCTTGAACAAAAATCATGTTTCGTTTTACTAGGGACTTCCTGAATTTCTGATCTGACACACCTCGACAAAGATCGGTTCTGACCTGATTATTTTTCATGTGAGATATGGGGACACCAGCAGATTGTAGCTTCTAAAATCCTAATCTACTCTCTCCTACTGAATGCCCATGCATGACTGGGTGCGCTGTGCTATGGACTTCACAGGGCCTTGCCATGAAAAAGCTTTTCAGCCTCCACATTACTCCCTTGAAGCACTTACCCAGGAAGCTGGAGACTGACAGGTGCGGGAGCCGCACAACTGCACAGAGCCATCAGCTGGATCAATGCTGGGCTGACTGGAAACCCTAAGACTCCTACTTCAGGGTTCAACTACCCAGGAAGTTGTCAGAATGGGTTTTCATGGAATTGTCTTCCTCAAACACCGACTTCATTCAGAGCAGAAGAGCAACAGTGCTGAGAATTTTTTTGTGTTGATAATCCATGGTCTCAGTAGCCAGGGACTTCGTAGAAGAGCTTGTTACATAGGAAGTGATCTCCTGTGCCCCTGTATTGCAGGCTACTTCCCACTTTCTCTTCTATGAAGTTCAGTGTGGTCAGGGACTGAGCTACCAAGGTCCAGTGGAAGAGCAGAAGGAGGGAGAAGATGAGCAAGGAAGTCAGGACCTCGAGGGACTGGCCCACCAACAGAGACAGTGTGCTTGATCTATTGGGAGCTCATCAAATCCAGCTGGACCAAGACTGAATGAGCATATGACCTAACTGGACTCTCTGAATGTGACTGCCAGTGGGGACTGACTGAGAAGCCAATGATAATGGCACCGGGACCTAGCTCTTCTGCATGTATTGGCTTTTGGGGAACTTATTCTATATGGATGCACATCTTCCTAGACCGAGATGGAGGGGGAAGGGCCTTGGGCTTCCCATAGGGCAGGGTATCCTGCCCCATCTTAAGGAAGCAGGGGGAGGGCGGTAGGGTAGTGGGGGAGCGGGAGGGCCGGGAACAAGGGGAGTAAATGTAAATTTTTCTTTTAACAATAAAAAAATAAAAAGCAATATACAAAAAAAAAGAGCTTGTTACACACCCATAGACTCCCAAGGAAGAGAAGTGGCAACCAAAGATGCACACTTACTGAGCTGCTGTGGACTTTCCTTATGATCTTAATACTTTTTCTGTTTTTCTGTGTTTTATTGTCTCCCTCAGGATGTGTTTTCACGTGTTCACTTTACATGAAACCATTTGAAAGGAAATGACAGAGGTCATTCCCTCCTCATTCTTTTTGTTAACAGACGTGGCTCTGCCTCGAAGGCAATGACCTAAATTTTTTAAAATATATTACATAAAATGACTGCATTTTGTATGCTCCTGACGAAAGTAGACTGAAAAGGGTAACGGACAATCTGCAATGCACAACCTCTCATTATCTCCATGTGTGGGAACGTTAAGTGCTCAAGTTGAGGGAAAGCATGGCTCTCTTGTGCATTTCTGCCCATGCAGGATAACCACAGTGAAATACAGAATTAATCACAACTCAACCGGTGAGGTATAAATTACACTGTTTTCAGGCTATTATTAGAGTTCTAAGCTTAGAGATTTCATACCTTTGATTCAAGCCAAATTTGTTTTACTGAATTAACCCAGGCACTAGCAAAATAAAATATTTAATTGGTAGTGGTGCAGCATAGAGAAAAACCTTTGTCCCCAGCTTCCTAGAAAACTCTGTTTCGGTGTAAGTCCAGGAGAGTGATGGAAATAGCTATTTTAGAAGTCAAATTTTAGCTTAGGAAAAGTTTAGCATTCTTTGTTTTTGCTTTCCTTCTTTTAAAGAAAGGCAGCAGTCTTTGCTTGTGACTGTTTTTTTGTTTGTTTGTTTGTTTGTTTTTTGACTAACCATAAACAGGAAAGAATGAAAAGAAATTATGGGGAGCTACCAAGTATCTCACCTCCTCCCACCTATACCTCATTGTGAGAAAATAGCAGCACCACTACTTCCAGACAGATCCCTTTGGGCATTTAATTTGCTGTCAAGTTCACCATACATCATATCTTAACTAAGGCAAGACACCTCCTACTGATACCATGTGACCTTCTAACTGTCCTGGGCGATGAGTCTTAGCACTTAAAGGATCTGGAAGACAGACGTAAAGAGTTTATTTTCCTACAAGCACACATTTAATGCATATCACAATCTTTCCTCTAGCAAATTTAATGGGTTTTTTTTTTTGTTGTTGTTGTTTCTTTTTTTTTTTTTTTATACCTTACGTATTTTCTTTGGCCCATTTCTTTGAATAATTTGAATACTGAATTGAATGACTTTACTGTGTAATCATAATTATATATACATCCTAACTATAGCCAGTGTGAAGAAATGGATCGGAATCTGAGTGAGTCCGAATCTGGTTTTTCATACAAAATAACTGTTTCTGTGCGTCTGGGTAGAAACTGAGAGAGAACAATGGAGTGTCTGTATTCAGCAAGAAAATAAATAGAACAAAGTCAGTGTTGAACAAAAATGGAAGGGAAAGAAAATAGCATGTTCTCAAATACCATGTACACTCTTCCCACACTCACACATTCAGACTCAAACACATGCACATGTTCTCTCTCTCGCTCGCTCGCTACACACACACACACACACACACACACACACACACAACAGAGCAGTTTCTACTTATGTCACAATTTAGTTGGAAACACATTTTTAAGGACAGAAATAATCTCATCCTAAAAAAGATAATTTAATGCTACTTTATGATGATGTATTTTTAATTAAACAGATAATTCAGATAGGTTGTTTTCATGCTAAAGAATATAATAGAAGCAAATATTAGTCTTTAATTTTGGTAATTTGAGTTTGATAAGTAGACAAATTACACTTAACTGTTATCTTTAATTTCAAGACAGCTAGTGACTTTAAATATCAACTGTCAATTCATAAACACAACTCCATATTTTGTTATATTCCAGTCATTAAAATTATTACATTACTTTATTTATTGTGCCTGTTGGGTACATTGTGCATTGCATGCATTTGGAAGTCAAAAGGTAATTTGCTGGAGTCAGCTCTCTCCTTTACTCTCTGTGGGCCTCAAGGATTGGACTCAGGTTGTCAGACTTGACAGAATGCACCTTTGCTAGTAAACCATCTAAATTGCTTTTGGTAAAATGGCTAGTTTTACTATGTTAATCCTACCAATCCATGAGCAAGGGAGATCTTCTGCTGTTTCTTAAATTTCTTCTTTCAAAGAACTGAAATTTTTGTCATACAAGTCCTTCACTTGCTTGGTTAAAGTTTTCCAAAGATATTTTATATTGTTTTTGGCTTTTGTGAAGGCTGTTATTTCTCTGATTCTTTCTCAGCCCATTTGTCATTTGTATATAGGAAGACAGCCCATTTTTTGAGTTAATTTTGTCTACAACACCTTCAGTGAAGGTCTTTATCAGATATAAGAGTTTACTTGTAGAATTTTGAAGGTTGCTTATGTATACTATTATATCTGCAAATAACAATACTTTTGTTTCTTTCTTTTCAATTGTATCCCCTTGACGCCCTTCAGTTGTCTCATTACTATAGCTAGAACTTCAAGTACTATATTGAACAGATATGGAGAGAGTAGACAGCCTTGTCTTGTTCCTGTTTTTAGGGGTATTACTATGAGTTTGTCTACATTGAATTTGATATTGGATATAAGTTTACTGTAAATTGTTTTTATTATGTTTAGGTATATCCCTTTTATTCCTTATCTCTTCCATACTTTTATCATAAAGAAGTGTTAGATTTTGTAAAAAGCATTTTCAGCATCTAGTGTGGTGACTGTTGGTTTGTTTATTTCTGCTGGTTTATAGGAGGGATTACATTGATGAATTTTGATGTGTTGGATCTTCCCTGCATCTTCCTAGTTGATTGTGGAGGATGGCCCATTTGATGTGCTCTTGTATTTGATTTGCCAGTATTTTGTTGACTATTTTTGCATCTGTTTTCACAAGGGAAATTGGTCTGTAATTCTTTCCTTTTTCAGTCTTTGTGTGATTTAGGTGTCAAGGTTACTGTGTCTCAGAATGAATTTGGCAATGTTCTTTCTATTTATATTTTGTGGGATAATTTGAGGAGAATATGCTTTAGTTCGTCTTTGAAAGTTGGATAAAATTTTGTACTAAAATCAATTGACCCTGGACTTTTTTGGGGGGTAGGATTGGGAGACTTTATAGGACTGCTTCTATTTTCTTAGGGGTTATAGGTCTATTTAAATTGTTTACCTGATTTTTATTTATCCCTTGTGGTATCTATTGAAAACTTTTTCATTTTGATTAGATTTTCTAATTTTTTTTGGAGTACAGGTTTTTAAAATATAACAATGATCTTTGGATTTCCTTGATATACATTGTTTTGACTATATTTAATTTAATTTGGATAATGGCTTGCTTATCTTTTTGAAGATTTTTTTCCAAAGAACTGTTTGTTTCATTGATTCTTTGTATTGCTCTTTTTGTTTCTTCTTTTTCAATTTTAGCACTCAGCTTGATTATTTTATACCATCAATTCCTCCTCCACTTCCATGTGTTCACTTGTTTGTTCTAGAACTTTCAGGTGTGCTGTTAACTGGCTAGTACGAACTCCGTTCAATTTTTTTTTTAATGAAGGCATTTTTGTGCTATGAATTTTCCTCTTTGCACCACTTTCATTTTGTTCCATAATTTTGGGTATGTTATGCATTTACTTTCACTGAATTCTAGGAAGTTTTAATTTCTTTCTTTTTCTTCCTTGACGCAGTTATCATTCAGT
>JAQHUG010000182.1:3719650-3742160 GCA_028555095.1 Dicrostonyx torquatus
TAATAAGCCGGGCAGAGTTTAAATGAATCCAGTTTGTCATGTGGTTATTTCGGGTGCAGACAGTCAGCCGCTGAGCGGGCCAGCGGCTGGGTGCTAGGAACATACAACCCGCACACCGCTCCCCTAATCACAACAGTTTGGGTACACATTTTCTCTATCTCTTTACTTTTAACTCATTTATGCATATATATTTAATGTGAGTTTCTTGTGTGCAGCATGTGGTAGGTTATGCTATCAAATAAACATTGAAAATCTTTTTCTTATTTGTTTACTGAAATTATTTTCTTCAAATATCATTTTGCTTCATTTTACATATCTGACTAACTTATATTTTATTTGGCTCCTCCCAAATACTTTATACTTTATCTAGTGTATTCCACTTTGAATTATTTTTCATTTAATAATATTCTATTTAATCTCTAAAATTTTGGGTGATATTTCCACTCATCTGAGATGAATTTAGGGATCTCGATAGGTCTTCAGAAGAAGTTTCGGTGATGAGGACAAAGACAGCAGTTTTGACCTTAATAAGATGTGTTCTAGGGCCACACATAGGCAAAATCTCATGAAGAGAGGCCATGTTAGCCTAGTGTGGAACATTCTAGAATAGCTTTCCTTCCTGTGTCCAGTGTCTGTCTGGATATTATGTGATTTTTCTGCCTTATAATCAGTTCTGAGTTTTTGTGTCAAACTACTGAGTCCTATAAACACAATAACAAAGAAATAAAGGAACAGACAAAAAGGCATTAGAAGATTACAATTGAAAACAGTTTTAAGGTATATTAAAAATTAGAACAAATGAGAAGAAATTTTTCCCTCTATTTCTTCTCTTTAGGACACTCATCCTTTAAAATTTTTCACATCCATCTTCTCTGAGGAATTTCTTTCTATCTCTTTTGAACAGATTTGTTTTAAAAAACTCAGCTTTCATTTGTTCAAGAAAGATTTATTATTTTCTTTAATTTTGAAGACAAACTATTCTTGAAGTTGGAATTTTCTGTTGGCACAACAATTTTTCTCTCAATAATGAAAATTGCACACTATACTCTGATATTATATGGTTTTAATGAAACATCTGATGCATTTCCTTTTTTTTAAACTTTCTTCTATAATTGTAGCTTGTCTTTGCTACTTTCAGGATATTCTGTCTGGGTCTGGAACACTTCAGAGCGATGTCAGAGCATGTGATACTATTTCTTACCTCCTTCTCACTTCCCTCTTCAGGTTTCAGTAGCTTGCACTTCTTTGAGTTTTCTGGATCTCTAATTTTGTCTGTCAGTTTTGGAGAATTCTGTAATTTTACCTCAAAACATTTTTTGCTTATTACTTTTATTCAATAATGTACATTGCTGGCATTTGAATGTGTGCAATGATTTCCAAGAAAATCATCCCCAGTTTTATTATTAACCATGCTTGTAGTTTATCATGAAGGATATTCTTTTCTCAAATGTATCAAAACAGTCTCAATTTGTGTTACATTATTCTTGTTAGCTTTTACATTGTCTTTCAGATAGTTTTTGTTCTTTGTTTACTCTTCTGGATTGTATTTCATAGTGGACTTCTGACTGAAATTTTCCTCCAGTGTATCTGATAGATGCATACTCTCTCGATTTGATAGTTTGCCTTGCATTTTACCATGTGTGTAAGTTCATGACTGATGTTTGTTTTTGTTCTTATTGTTGTTTTTGTGAATAATGGATACCAGCTTTCAGGTGTAGGAACTGAAGGAAAGTGACCTTTACTGTGAGGATTTAGAAATGATGTTTTAATGCTCATCATAGTTTTTTGTACCTGTCTTTACAATTTTCTTTACTCTTCTTATATTGCCAATCTTCTGTTGTCGTTAATACACCTATTTCTTAACCAGAACCGGAGCCTTGAAGTCCACTCAGATATATTAAACCGAAGGGTTACTCTACTGTCTTGCTCCTGGTTTCCTTGATTCTGTGGAAGAGCCGGCTGCTATTCGGCCATGCTACCATGCCACTAAATTGTACTGCTCCAGATTTTTGGTGGCCTTCTGTTTTAGAGCTCTTACTCTCATTCTTCTTCCCTGTGTCAGGTGAGGAGGGTCTTTCTGTTTCTACAGTTCCAGATAACTTTATCCTAGCACTGCTGAGGTCCGTGGGGCAGAGTTCTTTCTGGAGTGATTACTAATGATCTTGAGTACTCCCTGGAGTGATTACTGATGGTACAGAGTACTCCCTGGAGAGATTAGTAATGGGTTTGTTTTTTGTTGTTTTGTTTTTTTTCCCTCTATTTTTCTGAGCACACTGGGATTCATCTTGTTTGTAACGTAGTAGAGTGTGGTGGAGATACTCTCAATAACTCACAGAGCCAATGTTGAGGCCCAGAAGACCTCTGGGTGAAAAGCCTTCCTCAGACTGAGCATAATGACGCCCCACACCAGGAAAGTAACAAGGTTCCTAATGAAGCATCCTTTTTCATTCACAGGCCACCCAGGAAAGCAGCAGGGCTCTTATTGGTCATACCTGTGATTTGTGTTCCTAGAACCTTGAATGTGCTTATTCTCACTGTGTGTACTGTTGTTTCCAGATGTCATCCTAGTGTTTTGCCTTGCTATTTCCACCTTTTATTTATTTATTTGTTAGAGACAAATAAATAACCTAGCTGTAACTCTTGCTATTCTGTGATGCTGTAAAACAATCACACAGCAGTTCAGAATTAGTAGAATAAATGGATTATTTATTTAAGGGGAAAACTTACAGATCCCCATCCTAAACAAAAATCCTCTGAGTGTAAACAGGAACAGAGTCTAGCAGCCTGAATGGGAGCTAGAAGCAAGAGAGCAAGAGCACACAGTTCCTACTGCATTTTAAACTATAAGAGACCAAGCCCAAGTGGGCTGGTATCTTAAGGGCTGAAGGAGCAGAATGTGCTCCCACAGCAGTCCTAATTTGTTTTGTAGACTAGGCTGGCCTCGAACACACAGAGATCTGTCTGCCTTTGCCTCCCAATGAGGTTAAAAGTGTGTGTCACCATCCACCATCCACCTGTTGTTGTTTCCACTTTCTATCAGAAAACTCATTTGTCAGTTTGTTGAGCTTTTCTCTCATTCGAAGAAAGGCAGTCTTTCCTGGTGTTCTTTTGTTTTCTCATTTATCCAAATCTCTGAGTACTATTACTATTCACTGCCTTCACATTCTTCCTTAGCTCCTTTAACTTGTTCACATAGCTGCTTCTTTGTATTCCTTCAGCTCACATTTCCACCCCACATTCTAATTGACATGATCATTCTCAATTTCTAGACGTCTGACTCCTTTTTAAATGCCATAGTATTCCAATTTATAAATGTGCCATAACTTAGGAAACAAATTTTGATGTATGGGCTTTAGTATATCTAAACTGCTTTCCTGGTACAAATACTATCATAGTTTTACTGTAGAACATCATGTATAGAATGAAGAAATGTATTTTGTCACAAGCTTATAGCTATAGCATTCAGGAGATGAAGGCAATCAGATACATAGTTCAAAGGCAGCTTCATTTCCATAGTGATTTTAAGGTCAGCTTGTGGTACTGTACCAACACAAAACAGTCATAAATATGGAGTGGATAGCTTTTTCATACTGATTTTTACATGATAACATAAATTCAAGTTTCCTCTATGCCTTTATATCTTAATAGCTTTCTAGTTTATATATAAATTTTTAAAAATTATTCTTGTTTGCATACATGTGCACAAATGAAGGCAGGTACACATGGAGGCAAGAGAACACCATCAGATCCCCTAAAACTGAAGTTAAAAGTTGTTGTGAACTGCTGTGTAGGTGGGGGCAACAATATTCAGGTCACTGCATCAGTAAACAGTTTTAGCTGCTTATCTATCTTTCCAGCACCTCTTATTTTTATAACTTGATAATATTCCATATGATGAGCTTATCACAATTTATTTCAATATTAACAGAGATCTTGACAACTTTCAAAATATATGTTCTGTTTGTCATTTGAAAACCAACATGTTCATAAGGGATAATAATAAAATAATTATAAGATAATATAAGGCAAAAACTGACAAATTGGGATAGGCAAAAAAAAAGCCTGAAGCAGAAGAAACAGATATAGAGGCAGAAAACAACTGGCACACTCAGGAATCCATAAAACAATAAACTGGAAGCTATAATATATATAAATTCCTATAGAGTAAAAGCAGAGAAATATATATTAACAATATGTAGACAGGAGTTTCTCTCTCTTTTGGTCCTACAGCAGTTCAGTCCCAAAGAAAAAGAAAGAGGCTTAAATTAATTATAATCTGTTTGGCCTGTTAGCTCAGGCTTATTGTTACATAGCTCTTACAGTTTGAGTTATCCCAAAATTCTTATCTATGTTTAGCCAAGTGGCTGGGTACCTTTTCTCAGTAATGCATTCTCATTTTGCTTCCTCTACATCTTGCTGTTGACTGCATCTCTTCTTTCTTCTTTCCAGAATTCTCCTAGTTTGTTCATAATCCCTATACTCCCTGCCTGGCTTCTGGTCAATCAGCTTTTTATTAACATTATTTTAGTGAGAAATCTTTACAATGTAGAAGAGCATTCTCCCACAGCAAATATTAATAATAAGATAAAACTAAAAAAAGAAGAGGAAAATTTCTGACACAACATTATGAAATAGAGAGCCTCCAAAGTGTTTAAGTTGGTTTTCTGTTGATCTTCTACTACTGGTAACAGTCTACCTTGTTGCTCTACTCTAAGAGAGAACTAAATTTTCCTTTCAGATGAGAACCCTATTTAGTACAACTACATGTAGGCCTTTATATGTTACCTCAGTCTCTGTGAATTTATATGTGCATCTATCATGTGGATTCAGAGGGGTTTGCTTCATTGGTACATTCCACCTCTCTGTGTCTTACACTCTTTCTACCTCCTCTACCTCAGAATTCCAAGAACCCCATGGAAAAGGATTTGTTGGAGATATTCCCTTAAGGCTGAATGCTCATGGTATTTCCCTGTCTGGGTGTGTGTTTCTAAATTTGTTTCTATCTGCTGCAGGAAGAAGATTGTCTGACTATTGAGTAGAAGGTATTTGTCACTTTCTTGCTACATTTTTTTATTTTTTTTTTTGGAACAGTAGTGTTTGTTTTACTCTAGGTCCTTGGGCTCTCATTTAGTCTGAGGTTCTTGGTTACCCAAGCAGTGTCAGGTATGGATTCTATGTTATGTTATGGACCTTAAGTCAAATCACATATTGGTCAGTTGCTCCCACAATTTTTGTGCCAAAATAATAGTATCATACCTTGAAGACAGGACATCATTGTAGATCAAAGGTTTTATGGCTGGGTTTATATCTACATTTCTTCTTTGGTAGTGTGCAGAGTACCTTACTATATCAAAGATAGTAGCAAATAGTTGTGTAGGCTCTGGGTAGGCAGATGCTCAATCTCTCTGTTCAGTAGGTTTTGTCTTCGGCAATAGGACTTTGCTCTCAGTTTGTTGAGAGAAACATAGGTCTTGGCAAAAGCCTGGTATTTTTAAGTGTTTCCTGGGGACTGTTGGACAACTTTTAATTAGATGTGACCCAATTCCAGTACTCAAAGCTTCATTTGGTGACAAGAGATGGCCAGTCGGCACTGTCTTCCCCATTATTTGTCAATTCCATTTAGATCTCCTTCATATACTCACATATTTTGAAAGTCTCTACTGTATTATACTTCTTCTCAAATGTCCCTTGATATTCTCTCACATCATTCTTTCCTTTTACTTATATTCTCTCTTGCTCCACTTGATCTTCCCATTCCTTCATAACTTTCTATTGTATTTCCCTTTCCTGGGGTATTCTATGTAACACAGATTCATACCTTCTATTACTCTCTATCTGACATTTGTAACTCTAAGGGTTGCAGCTTGATTATCATAGAGTTAGCAGCTAACATCAAAATACAAGTGAATATTTACCTTATTTGTTTCTGTGGGTTTTGATAACCTCAATTAAGATGATATTTCTATTTCTATGAATATAAATGTGGATGTCATGATTTCATTGTTTTAAACAACTGTGTAATACTCCATCATCCAATTGAAGGACTTTTAGATTTATTTTTTTCTGGTGAGAGAGAGCTAACCTTTTTCCAATTTCTGGCTATTATGAATAGAGCATCAACAGAGATGGTAAAGCAAGTGTCTCTGTGGTAGAATGAGGTGTCCTTTGGATATATACCCAAGAGTTTTATAACTGAATTGTAAAGTAGATTGATTCCCAACTTTCTTAGGCAGGACCATATTGATTTCCAGAGTGGATACACAAGTTTGCACTCACACCAGGTAATCTTACTTCACATCTTCTCCTACATGAACTGCCACTTGTGTTATTGATCTTCACTATTCTGAAGGGTGTAAAGTGGAATCTCAGAGTAGTTTAGCTTTGTATTTCCTTCATAGCTAAGGATTTGAACAATTCTTTAAGGGTCATGAACCATTTGAGTTTCCTTTATTGTGAATTCTCTACTTCTGTACCCCATGTTTAGTTGAATTATTTATTTTCTTGATATCTAGTTTTTTAGTTTTTTTATACATTTTGGATATTAGCTCTTTATTGCATGGGTAATTGATAAAAAATATCTTTTCCCTTTGTGTAGGCTGAAACTTTGTGTGAATGATGGTGTTCTTTTATTGCCTTTAGTTTCATGCGGTAACATTTATTGTTAATCCTAGTGCCTGTGCTAATGGTTCTATCTTTAGAAAATCCTGTAAAATAGAGGATGTTCCCCACTTTGTCTTCTCTCAGGTTCAGTGGATCTGGTTTTATGTTGAGGTTTTGATCAATTTGGAGTTGAGTTTTATTCGGATGTAATTATGGATCCATTGACATTCTGCTACATGTGGCCATCCAGTTTGACCAGGACAATTTGCTGAATTTTTAAAATTTTATTCAAATGTGTATTTCTAGAACATACACACACAAACAATACCAAATATAGCATATATATATATATATATACATATATATATATGTGTGTGTGTGTGTGTGTGTGTATGATGAGATATGTATGTGCGTGTGTGTGAAACAAAAACATTTCCAGGTGTGTGGATTTATATCTAGGACTTCAGTTCAGTTCTATTGAGCAATATGTCTGTTTTTGTGAAAATATCAATCTGTTTTTATTAGTATAGTTTTGTAGTGCAATTTGAAGTGAGTGATTATGATACCTCAAGCATTTCTCTTATTATTCAGGATTGTTTTAATTATCTTTTTTTGTTTCCATATGAAAGTGGTTAATTTCCCTTTCAAGATCTATGAAAAATTATGTTGCAATTTTGTTGAGGATTGCATGGAATCTGTAGATTGCTTTTGGTAAGATGGTCAGTTTTACTATATTAATCCTACTGATCAATGAGCTTGGGAAATCTTTCCATCTTCTCAAATCTTCAGTATCTTAAAGTTTTTGGTTTTAGTCATAAAGGCATTTCACTTTCTTGATTAGAGTTACATCAAGATATTTTATATTACTTGAGATATTTTGAAAGTTGTTGTTTCCCTGATTTCTCTCTCAAACCATTCATAATTTATATATCAAAGGCTACATATTTTTGTGACTTAATTTTGTATCTAACTACTTTTCTTGAAAGTCCTTATCAGCTGTATGGTTATCATAGTAGGTTATGTAGGATCACTAATATGTATTATAATATCACCTGCAAAGAAAGATACTGTGACTTTTTTCCTTTCTAACTTGTATCAATTTGATTCCCTATTATCTTAAAGCTCTAGCTAAGACTTCAAATACTTTTTTGATATGGAGAGATTAAACAACCTTATCACATCCCTGATTTTTGAGGGAGCAACTTTGAGTTTCTCTCCATTTCATTTGAGGCTGCAGGTTAGGTATAAACTTCTATTATGCTGATGCATGTCTCTTCAGGACTTTTATTATTAACAGATATTAGATTTTGTCAAAGGTCAGTTCTGCATCTAATGAGAAGACTGTGTGGTTTCTGTCTTTCAGTTTGTTTATATGATGGAGTACATTTATAGATTAAATATGTTAAACCACTGCATCTCTGGGATGAAGCCTACCTAATCATATTTGATAATCTTTTAAATGTGTTCTTGGATTTGGTTTGCATATATTTTTATTGAGAATTTGTGCATCTATATTTATAATGAAAATAAGTTTGTAATTTTCTTTCTTTGTTTCCTCCTTATGTGGTGTGGGCATTAGGGTAAATGTGGCTTTGTAAAATGAATTTGACAATGTTTCTTCTACTACTACTTTGTTGAATGATTTGAAGACTATTGGTGTTAATGTTATTTCAAACTCTGGTAGATTCTAACTTAAAACAGTCTGACCCTGGGTATTATTTGGTTTGGAGACAATTAATGAATGGATCTATTTCTCTAGGTGCTATAGGTCTGTTTAAATTATTTATCTGGTCATGAATGATGAGTGGTAAATTTCAAAATAATTATCTATATTATTGTAAGGATGCTGCTAGTAAATTCCTGGCCACTTAGACCCAAAATAACCACACAGAAACTGTATTAATTAAATCATTGCTTGACCCATTAGCTTTAGCTTCTTATTCGCTAACTCTTACATATTAATCTACCCCCTTTCTACTAATCTGCATATTGTCATTTGGCTGTGGCTTACTGGCTAAAGTTCTAGTGTCTGTCTCTGGCAGGGCTATATGGCTTTTCCCCGACTCTTCCCTTCTTTCTCTCAACATTCAGTTTAGTTTTCCTCACCTAGTTCTGTTCTCCTATAGCTTTGCTATAGGCCCAAAGCTGTTCCTTTATTAACCAACGATATTCACATACAGAGAGGAATTCCACATCACCTCCCCTTTTCTGATTAAATGAACAGGAAGGTTTTAATTTTAACATAGTAAAATTACATATAACAAAACAGGTATCAAACAATAATTATAGTTAAAATTTTTATATATACTTTATTTTATCATAACTAAGGAAAACTATAACTATCAATTATTAAACTCCATCAAAGACTCCAGAAGATATATTACCTATGTAAACAGGAAGTACATTATAAACAACTTCCAAAACTCTAGAATTGACAGAGACATCTCACTGCCTCGACAGTCACCCAAAGATCATCTGTACTATTGGGGCATCTATTCTCAGTCTACAGGCCCATAGAATCTGGCAGACATTTCCATGAAACAGGAAATTTCAAAGACAGTTCTGCCTATATTGGCAGTTTATCAGTCACTTTCTTCTGTGTCCTGCGGAATGTCTGGCAGATTCTTTCATGAAACAGGAACCCTGAAGGATAGTCTCACATTTAGGCAAATTCACTAGTCATTTCTCTGTGGGTCCTACATGTCCAGTTCATCAAGCAGTCGAGGTAATAGCAGTCTCTTGCCCAAATGGATAGTAAACTCCATAAAGAGACTCTCTGATGCCTATCATCCTCTTGAAGTAGGTTGTTGTTACCAGAAGTCGATGCATTTCATTGTCAAGAAAAGTCCTAAGTTCTTAAAAAGAGTTTAAATGCCATATTGTGTAGTCTTTAAAAGGTTTGAAGAATGCCTATTCATCTGAAATACATTTCTGTACATCTAGAAAATTTAACTAAAATGACTACAACCTTGACTATTATAGATGATTATTTATTAACCTATATTTCTTAATTATACATTACATTTTTAAATGAACTTCACAATCAATACTTCAATCAAGGGATGAAATATATATATACGTAGTATAACAAAATTGACCTTAAATTTGTATTACTAAACCAAGATCCAGACTAATGCAATTTTCTAAAGTATATCCCCCTTTAAATGCAAATGAACATTTATAAAAAATATTTGGGAATATAGGCATAGTTCTTCTTCAAACTGATTCCTGCTGTTTATTGGACAATATCATTTTGAGGGGTGTTCAAGGTGACCTTTAAAGGGGTCTTGGTCCATCAACTATATTAGTCTGAAACTAATCAACAAGTTCTTATCCCCTGTGAGAAAAAAAAAAAAAAAAACCTCTTTTCCAAAGCTACATATCCTTAGACTCAAATTTTAGAGTCAAGAAACATTTACATTGGTTTATCTTAGCAGCCTATATAATGAAATGTCTCTCTGTACTTAGCTCCTTCACAGTCAAAAAAATTCAAGAAAACACAATAATATGCCTAATCCCAACTCTCCATGAATGTTCCTTCTTTATGTGGCTTATTTTTTGTTTACTCCTTTTAATGCCTGTCTGTGTTTATATTCTTTTTTCTCTCTCACCCAAGACTATGTACATTTTTCCAACACTGACTCATTTAGAGGTCTTTTATGTCTGAATGTGTCGTATTGTGTATCTATATTCTTTTACAGTCCAGATCTTCTTAAAATACTAAGCACTTCTTAAAAAGTTAAGCTGAGGCATAACTAGGGTATATATGTTACTTCCTGCTTGCTCTACATAATCCAAAAGGTTGAAGTCCATTCACCACCTCTCCAAGTTGGGCACATTACCCTAGTTCCAAGTATGCAGTGGATCTATGTTGAGTCATTAAGCAGTTGTAGCACTCTGCTCACAAAACCCCATTTAAGTGCTCAGCCTCCAGAAAGAGCCAGTTTGTGCTGGGATCGTGGCTCCGGAAGGCACCTTTTCAAAACCATGGCATTTTTCTGCTACTGCTAAATCAGGAAAACCTTTCTTAAAGAAGCCGCAGCTTGCTGCCAGCAAGAAAAGCCCATTTGGGAAAATAAATGTGGCTAAACTTTGCTTTTATTGTCTATAATTCCTTTCCAAGCCCTCTCAGGTTTCAAGTGGATTTTAGTTGACCACATTGGGGCCAATTTGTTATAAGGAGGCCACTAGTTAGTTCCCAGCAGTTTAGACTGAAAGTAACCACACAGAAACTGAACTAATTAAGTAAATTTTTGGCCCATTAGCTCTAGCTTCTTATTGGCTAACTAGTACATATTAGTTTAACCCATTTCTCTCAATCTGCATATTACCCGGTAGCTGTGGCTTACTGGCTAAAGTTCTGGTGTCTGTCTTTGGCAGGTCTACATGGCTTCTCCTTGACTCTGCCCTTCTTTCTCCAGCATTCAGTTTAGTTTTACTAAACTGCTCCAGCATTCAGTTTGTGTTCCCCTATAGCTCTGCTATAGGCCCAAAGGAGTTTCTTTATTAACTAATGACATTCACAGCATGCAGAGGGGAATCCCCCATCACCATATCATTTAGATTTCCCACGTTGGTGGAATGCACCTTTTAATGTATGCTAGTATAATTTTCTGGATTTCCTCAGTAACATTTATATCTTCCTTTCATTCTCTAATAATGTTAAATTGGGTCAGCTTTCTTCACCTTTTAGTTCATTTGAAAAGGGGTTGTCAATCTTGTGGATTTTCTCAAAGAACCAATTGCCTGTTTTATTGATTTTTTTGTATTGTGCTTCTTTTTGTTTCTATTTTATTAATTTTTAGGCCCATGTTTGATCATTCTTGCTGTCTACTCCTTTTGGGTGCAATTTTTCTTTTGTTCTGGAGTTCTCAGTTGTGCTGTTAACTTATAGTCTGAGGTCTCTCTCTCTCTCTCTCTCTCTCTCTCTCTCTCTCTCTCTCTCTCTTTCTGGTGTGTTTGTGTGTGTACCTCTGTGGAGTTACTTATAACTGCCTTCATTATGTTTTAAATCTTTAGGGATATGTTCATTTTCATTTAATTTTAGAAAGTCTTTAATTTTTGACCCATTTTCTATTCAATAAGGAGTATTTAGTTTCCATAAATTTGTGAGCTTTTTGTTTCTATTGTGGATATCAAATATTAATCTGCTGTCATCAGAAAGCAAGAAGAAAATTATTTCAATTTTCTTGTATCTGTTAATACTTGCTTTATGCTTGAGTATGTGGTCAATTTTAGAGAAAGTTTTATGAGGTGCTAATTAGGTATAAAATCAGGTGAAATGTTAGGTTTATTTGTTTTATGATGTTATTTCTCATTTATTTTTTGTGAATATAACTTGTGTTTTGGTTAGTGAGGGGCACTGAAGACTCCCAGTATCATTGTATGAAGGTCAATATGTGATTTTGTTGTAGTAGTGTTGTTCATTTTATGAACTTGTGTGCCCTTCATGTTTTGTGCATGAATGTTAAGAAATATAATATCATCTTGATGGATGTTTCCTTAGATGTGTAAGTAATATTCTACTTTTTTCTGGTTAATTTGGATTTGTAGTCTATCTTGTTAGATATTGAAATGTCTACACCAGTTTGATTCCTATGTCCAATTTATTGGAATATCTCTTTCTATCCTTTTACTCTGAGGTGATGTCTGTCCCTGATGTTGAAATTTGTTTCTTGGATGCAACAAAAGGTGAATGCAAATGTGTGTGTCTTGTGTAAGCACACAACATTATTTGTTTTAATCAGTTTAATTTACATGTTTTCAAAGCTGTTGATGTTTTAAAAGAAATCAGACAGAAGAAAGTCTGTTATAAGAAACTTACAAAATTCAAATTTTCAGAACTTAGTGACAGTTCAATTCATTTAATCATTATGACATAACTGAAAAGACATGTATAAAAGCCATTAATACAAAGATGACAAAATCAATTAGAAGCTAATTTGTTAAAGGGTACCTTATGCCTCACCTTTCTCTTTTTTGGAGTTTTTTCCAAGAACATATTTTTAAAAGTACACGTTATACTAATCTGTAACAACATTTATGCCTCATTTTTCCAATTTCTGTTTAAAGACATGATTTCTGATACCTCAAAATCAAATCAGAAGGATATAATTAAAGATTCTTTTTGAGGTATAGATATTCCATGTACAGAACCCAGTGGAAAGGTAAAGCCTTAAATAAAGTTCTAATTGTGTACTTAGGAGTAAGTGTGAACTAAACATCTCAGATGTTTTATAGCTTGTCAGATGGCATCTTCTCCTTAGGTGCCCAGTCCTGACCACCTGTCATCTATTATTATAATGTTGTCAATGGCAGCAGACAAAGATCATTTAATTCCCAATACTTAGAATATTGAAGCAATCTACATATATTTTTCACAAAGGTAAATGGTGACCATTAAATATGATGTAAACAGAAACAGATGTCTAATGGGGAAATGTTATTAAATCACCACCGAAGTTGTAATCTGAGTACTAGGTTTACACATATTTTATGGTATTCATTTTGTTTCAGGGTTGAAGAAAGTAACATTAAAGCTAACATTATTGACCAGTTTGGCAATGCAGCGTTAGTTAACAAGGGCATTGGACATGATACAGAACGTTTGATGTAAAATGTTTTGTTAGTGTTTAACCAGTCTTAGTTTGAAAATGTAGAAGAGGGTAGTGATGACTAATGCAAAAAATGCATTTAATTGAACTAATTGAACTTGATGAAGTAAATACACTTAAGGAAAAGCAAGGATTATCAGGTTTTATTGAGTTAAGGCCATTTGATGCTGTACTCCCTCCATGATTTCTTCTGGGTACTGAATAACATTGAATTTCTAATATGACTTTTTTCAATTATTGATTTGTTGCTTGTCTGTTCTGGAGGAAAGTCAGATGAAGATCAGTCTGGCAGTATTTATAGGCTGCATCTCATCTGTGGGATGTAATCCATCTTCGTTAAGTTCAGTAAAAGTGATAGATGGCATTTGGCAGTGTAATGATGTGATCAGTCTGGCAGTGCCTCTCTAAATCTGGAACTGGTGCTTTCTTCAGTGTAGATATTTAATCAGTTATACACCCCATTACTGATTTAATTCAGAATGTCAGTGGCAGGTGAATAATGTGAGTATTTGTATATTAATATCATATTGTATTAATGCTCGCTTCGTTTAAGTGTGCTATTCATCTGAAAATCATAAACAGTAGCACAAGGAGAGAATAAATTTCGTGGAGATGTTAAGCATCCAGCACCTTCCATGTCTAAATTCATCATGTCAGCAATAATTTTTTCTTTATATTTCTGCCCATATTTCCATGTCTAGGTGAATTTTATGCCAAAATCATTATTTCCTGCAATTCATAAAACTGCTAATATATACTTTAAGCTTTATATACTTTAATTTGAAATTAAGTATAAGGAACTTATGGATGAGTATCCAAATCCTTCTGAAAATCTTATCAAGGAAATATAAAGTGCGGACTGAAAAGATCTGCATATAGTAGTTCTAAATAAATGACACTGGCTACAGATTGAACATGATGCTTAGTTCACTGGACACTATTGCTCTATATGGCCTATGCTCCCTCCTCTTAATCAGGTCAATAATTACCATTTGTCATATAGGCTTGGAATGAGCAATTGTCCTTGAACTGTTCACATTACAGACTTCAGTTCTATGCTTATTAAGATAGTCTCCTTTTGGAATAATACACCAATATTTTGTGCAAAGCCTATCCACAAATATGATTTACTGTGTGGCAATTAGATGTCAAAAATCAAAGAAAACAAGATATGACAACAAGAGCTAGAAGTGAAAGATGTATATTTTGATCACATGAAAATGTGCTGAATGTAAGACTTACAGAAAAAGCTAATAATGCCTAAAAATGCCTGTGTGTAGAATACAGAGCAGGAATCAATCTATCCTTTCATCAATCTGCCATATCAGTTCAAGACATTTTTGAAATGAAGACTTTTCCCATATTCATTTATTTCAGATTTAAATATATTTATTTTCTCTCAGAAGCTTCTGAAATCTTTAAAGTGACAGGAGGATGACAGGTTACTTTGTCTCACTTAAAATATGTTACCATAACCTTCTTTGCTAACAGTTATTTCCATAATGCTTATTTCCAGTAAACCATAAAACTTGCATACAAATGTGCTCACTTATCTTTATAGCATCCTCAAACAGTTAGGGGCTGCTTGCTGGTCATTAAGTTATCTTATAGATGATAAACAATTATTCCAGAGAGCTATTTTTGGTCCCTTAGACTGCTGATTATGCTAATTTCGTTAAAAAGATTATTTTTCATTTACACCCTGTCTATAATTTTGAGAGTCATATGAGTCACCTGGCATTAAGTGTCACAAAGGTTCAAGAATTGTCTCCTTTATCTGTGTTTTCTATTTCTGTGATTAGTTTACTCCTTGGAAAATAACATGAATTTTCATATCTATGTGCACATATATATGTATGCAAGTATACATGTACACACAAATGGTATACACGTTTATTATCAGAATCTAAATCATTACCAATAGCAGTCTGTCAAACCACAAAAGTAATCCATGTTTCAGTTTTCACATGTCGGTTTTGGGACTCAGGGTGTTAAGGAGGACACTAGAAGTGCAGTCTGTGGTTCCAGGTCTGCAGCTGGCCTTTGTGTCTGTTGTCATCAGGATTACTAATTAAATATCTTCAAATAGTATTGTGCCAATAGGAAATTATTAATTTCCAACTCAGAAGATAAAAACTTTTGGTTATTTTATTTACTATTTTCTTTAAATTCAACTCGGACACTTTCCCAGCCTGCTTACTTCCTGTGCCACTTCTAACTTTTAGCTCACTAATAAAGAAATCTTACAACTTTATTTGAAAATTAACTGTCTTGAATAGTAGCATAGTTGTTTTTTGCATGGTATTCCCAGAATTCTGTCTTAAACATTTATCAGCTTTGTGTTTCTATTTCTCATTTTTCTAACTTTTTTTTAGTACAAGAACATCAAGTTTTTGTGTTTTGTGTTCTAGCTCTTTCAATAAGATACCCAATAAAGAGGAATGTACTCTTTTATTATTATCAAAAATTCTTGTAATGTTCCTCCTTTACTTAACCCAGCCATCTTATCTCTCAATTGTGCATCTTACATGGATGAAACAAATTGGTTGAAAAATAGCCACCTATTGGTCTGAGCCCTACATGCTGATAGAGAACATTCTTCCCAATCTGAACTCAGATTGCATTAAAAGTGGAAACTCCAGACTCTGTCAGCAGTCAGGGCTGGGGCCAGCACCCCTGAGAATGTTCCTCAGGCTCTCCCAGGGCAAAGAGACACTGGGAGCACAGAGGTCACAGGTAAGCCAGACTTTAATGCCAAAATGTAAAAGGAGGCACAGACACACCAAGACTCTGGACAGCCATCCTGGAGGCCTGGCTGCCCCCATAGAAATGACTGTCCGTGAGGAAGGGCCCCAGACAAATGAGACAAGTGTGACACAAGATTCCCAGTGCCAACACCAAAGAGCCAACACCTGTTTCAGGGAAGGCTCTGAGGTATATGAGCAAGGACTACCAGTAGTGTCCGGTAGTCTCTTTGGCTCTTCCCTCCTGGTATGCCAGAAGAGCAGAACAATATGCTTCAGGAAGATTAGATATCATCCTCTTCTTTGAACTCAACCATCAGTTTGACTATTACCAGAGCTATCATGACATTGTGGTCATGTTTCTGCTGGGGTGGATAAAAAGCTAGCAACATCCCTGGAAGAAAAATTGTCTGCCTACTACCTCAGGGATCTCATGGATCCCACAATGGAGAATACCAAGCACATCCTAAATTATCTAGTGTCCATAATTGACCAAGTAAACATAGAACTCCATGACCACAGGCAGAGTGCTGAGTTATGGACCATCTTTGCCCTCATCTTGGCTTATCTCCTAATTTGAGCTCATTCTGTTGGACTTCAGGCACATCATGAGAGCATATGGCTTCTTCTGGCCTGCCACTTGTTCAAGCCCATTTACATTGCACCTGTGTTTGTGCTGTGCCCAGAGCCAGAGGTCCTGGGCTATGACTGTGATATGGCTTCTGCTCATCACCTGTTGTTAAAGATTCCTCAGGATCTTCCCTTTGGTGATGGGCACCTTCTTCAGCCAATGGCCTATGAGAGGCTGGATTAGGTTGGGCGTGGTCTGAGGTACCAAAACGGTGCACACCGACTGTTACTCTCTCTCCTCTCTCACACCTGGATGTTGCTAAACGAAGTGCCATTTCCTGTCACACTTTTCTTATTTTCACTAAACACCTGCCATTGTATTGATCTCCTCAGCTTCTGGACTTAGGCTGGGAATGTCCTTATAAACTTGCCATCATACAGAGAGGGTTTTTCAGGAAACTCACACCATCAGTCCCACTTATCCCTGGACTCCTCCAAGAGGGTGCATGGGATCCTTGAGATCACTGTCTTCTTAGGATGGTTTTGTTAAAAAGCTAAGCCAGGTTTGTTTTATAGTAGCTCTTTTTGAAAACAAAAGAGTTTTCTGTTGCTTTAAAAGTCGTATAGTGGAAGCAACTATATACTTCTGTTATCCCAAACTTTCCTGGGGACTCTTCTTCAGTCCAGACCCAAGGTGCCCCTGAGCCCACTCTTTGCAATGGGACCCTCTGCTGTTGGGCAGTCATAAGCCAGAGTACAACATAGGAGGTATCCAGGCTGAGTTATAAAAAGCACTTTAACCAAATCAAGAAAAATCACAATTTTACTTTGCGAATTATATATATGAAATTAAAAATTATTTGTCAAATTTATTAAGCCTATGATAAATATTTAATGAATGTCAATCATATATTTGGTATTTTATAAACTTGGAGATCAGAATTTTCACTTTTTAACATGAAAGATTTGCATTGTAATTGCACACCACAATTCAACTATAATTTTAATTATTATTTGAGTAAGGTAGATGGAAGTTAATGTAGTTAATTATTTCCATTTCCATTTTTACAAAGCAACTGAATAGAAAAATGACATTCACAATTAATTAGCATTAAACAATGATGAATTCAGACAATTCCTGTTGAAACAAACTGATGTATAAATAAATAAGGGAAGTTTGTTAAACAAATATTAAGAATAGAATTTTAATTTGTAAAATGTTTGTTATAGCTCATTAAAATAATTTTTTGCATACAAATTTTTAATTAAATTTATTTTTGGACAATTTCACACAGATATTCAAACATTCTTAGAAAACCTCCTTCTCGTTATCAGTCATTTCCCAAGATTAATGATTCAGTAGATGGTATCCCAATGTCAGAAAGAAAAAAATAAAAATCATAACAATTTTACAAGTATATTTTGACAGAAATGTTAATGACTAATTTATAACTGATCATTCTAAAACTGACATGAATATCTAAAGATCACACTAAATTTTCTGCAAAATAGTCATGACAATAAAGCAAAAGTTTCTGTCTGTGCAGTCATGAATGTTGATTTTTAAATGAATATAGAATATAAACAAAACTTGATAATCAATAATTAATATTTAAAGAATGAGTGTTTGCGAAACTATTATGAACTGGGCAAAGAGTAACTTGAAAATTTAAAAAAAATGTTCTTCATGATAATATTTAGACTGGGATATGGGGAGCTGTAAAGATAACTGTGTTGGTAAAAATCTCACTGTGCAAGTTCAGGGACCCAAATTCAAGTGCCTTGAACTTACATAAAACTTGAGTATAAGTTGGGCAGTGGTAGTGCACACCTTTAATCCCAGCACTTGGGAGGCACAGGTAGGAGGATCTCTGTGAGTTTGAGGCCAGCCTTGTCTATAAGAGCTAGTTCTAGGACAGGCTCAAAAGCTACAAGTCCACCCCTAACAAACAAACAATCAAGCAAGCAAACAAACAAAAAACTTGGGTATAATTGATTGTGTCTGTAACCCTGTCACATATGGTGACGGGAAGATAGTTCAGGCTTGGTGGCCACCAGTCTACCTCCAGATTTACTGAGACATGCTTTCTAAAGAGAATACAGCATATTGATAGAGTCAAACACCCAGCATCATTTCCTGGTTTCTGCTTATGCACTAGTACTACCCATACAAATATATGCATATATAACACACCCCCATATACACAAAATATACACACATGAAAGTAAAATAAAAATGGATGTTGAAGTTATTAACCTAAGGTCTATTCGGTGGTATGTCCTTCAGTAAATTTGTCCTAAGGTGTCATTTTATATTGGTATACTTCAAGACAGTTTAGTTTTTAAATACATCACTGTGTCTTATTATAAGAGTACATGGATGGAGAAATAGAGACAAGGAAATTGCAACATTAAATGCCTCCATCATTTTAATAACTAACTTTGTTGTTCTAAATTAACATTTTAGAAAAGAAGCTTAATGTTCACACACACACACACACACACACACACACACACCACATAGAATAGAACACTGTCTGGACCCGATTTAAACCACAGAATTGTCTGTAAGCATTTCATTTGAGAACTGGGCAAACATCATATATTGACAACTGGTCAACCCTGAGATCTAGTGATGTGGAAAATGACTATATCAGTGTATTACTGTGTTTTATATTCTGAATTTTAAATCTAGAAGAATCAAAATAATTAAGGAGATAGGTGTAAAAGTCATTTTAATACAGTTTAAAATAGGAAAATAGAAGTTTGGACTGTGTTACAATACATGGGAATGAATAAAGTGGTGGGAGAAGAGCCTAGGGTAAGGAAGCCTAGTGAGCAGATATTTCTCTGAGGACAGTCCTTAAAGAAAAATGGAACTGAAGGAGGACTGCAATATTGCCTTGTTCTATATTTATAGGGGAGGAAACTTGTTACAACCACGGGTCTGTGATTCTTCCTTTATCTTCCTTCTCCTCTGCCCTCCTCATCTTTCTCTCTGTCCATTTTATTTTTTCCTCGAATCCTGTTTCCCCAATAGGTAAAAGGGTCAGAAAACCCTCTAGTAAATTCTTTTTGCTTGCCTGGTTTCTAAAGTTACTTCAGGATATATACTCACAGCTGAAGATTTAGTGTACAGTGAGATGATATTAGTCTTTTCAGCGTGTAACTTCACACAATGTGATTTTTTTTCTAGATCCATCCATTTACCAGGGTAGACCTTGGAGCAGGATGTGGGAGAACTTGCTCAGTAAGAAGGATTTTTAATGATAGTAATTATAGCTAAAGCCATGAACCATCCAAATATCACTAAGAGCCTTGGGTTATATGAACATGAGGTGTCAATAGATGTATAGGGAAAACCAAGACTATGATGATCATAAAATCTAGGAACAGAGAAACAAAAGGGAATAAAACACAGAATAAGACACTGGGAATCGCACACTTCTTTTGCCTTTCTACACAAACAATATTTTTATGTTAATTACATAGGCAACCTAGTTAAAATACTTTCAAGCTTTTGCCTTCTCTGTAATGATACGTAAGTTCATTAATATTGTATCACATTATTATTCTAGTTTTTATACATAGTGTCACTATATAGCTGAAACAGGACACGTGCATAATCCAGGAGTTTATGATCTTGCCTGTTCCTCAAATACATTTGGCGTCCAAATATCAATAGTCAAAGTAAATTAAGGAATGACTGAAATGGAGGGATTCTATAGAGAGACATATTAAAGTTTCTGACATATTCAGAAAAAAGGTTCAGTATTATAAAATCAGTTTTATGTAACCCATAGCTCAGTGAAAACTCATTTAAAAGGCAAATCATTAATTTTTATTGATATTTTCATTGGGTACCCAAATGAGATTTCCAAAGAAAAACACATGTTTCTCTTTGCAATAACATAATTTATTCTGCAGTCCCACATGAGTTTGGTAGCCTGGGAATATATATTCAAGTCATCCCAATTTTCATGTTCCAATATTGTGACAGCTTGATGACATTTTCTGTAGTAACAGAACAAAGAAAATAATAAACTAAGACACTTTTCAAATATATTAATAGGAACATAAAGTAGACATGTTAAAACAAAGTGGAACAATCCCTGCTAACAACCTCGGGTGTTATCTGATATCTCCAGACTTTTGTTTGGAAGAAGTTTGCAGTCTGGTCCCATCACACATTTCAGAGTTTTCCATGTTAGTCACAGCATGTCAGGCCAGTCAGAAAGTAATGTGAAAGGAGGACCTGATAAGGAGACTGAAAATAACCAAACATCAACTGTAATTTTGCTCTAGACCTGCTATAAGCCAACATCTATGCAATTGTTTATGTTCTAACCAACTACTTAGCCTTGCAAAAAGTTGAATGCAAGGAGTGTGTTTGTGGCAGGGATGGAGGGGTTCATAAAAAATTACTACAGTACATTTTTTTCTATTGTATTTTATGGTAGTGTGTATATATGTGATAGATATTCTAATATAAAAAACCTTAATATATGTCTTTTTATAATTTCTTTTATTTTTTTTAAAAGGAAAGAACTATCTTTTTAAGTTTTACATACCAATGTCAGTTCCCACTCCTTTCCTCCTCCCATTACTTCCACCTACCATTCTATCCCCATCCACTATTCAGAGAGGGCAAGGCACATTGCTTTGAGGGAAGGGTCAAGGCCCTCCCTACTGTATCTAGGCTAAGCAAGGTATCCATCCAGAGAGAATACATTCCCATAAGCCAATATAAACAGTAGGTAAAAGTCCTGGTGCCACTGTCATTGGCCCTGCAGTCTGCCCCAGCAATACAACAGTCACCTAACCTCAGAGGTACTAATTTTGACCTATGCTGGTTCCTTCCCTGTCCGGCATTAAAAATTGCTAGGTTTTGAATTGTTTTGTTTTTCTGATTGACCAAAGGGAGGAATACAAAGCAGTAAACAGAGACATTCATAAATGACATTAATTTCCATTAAAAATGAGAGAAATCAATAAATACTTGCACTATCCAGGTAAAATTTGGTAACCATGAAGTAAGCCATCTATTTTGAGATCCATGCCTCTATTTTTACATTTTTTACTTGCAGTACTGGAAGGGTCAGGAAGACAGCATATTCCCTTACATGACAAAGGGTACCATAGGTGGCGATTTGTCCCCTGTCCCAGACAGAAGGAAAGTAATCCCTCTGTTAGAGGGAACTAGTTATTTTGGATCTACCATTCCAGCCACTTGTTGAGGGTACAGGGTGACATACTCTTTTCTGTGACTGCTCCTCAATTGAAAAATAGCACATTGTTGTTGGGGCTCTGGAAGGCTGTAATATTGACTGACTGAGTGGAGCAGAAGGGGACTCAGGCAATAGAGAGACATTCATCAGAAACATCTTCACAGACACAGCCTGAAGAGACAGGAAACAATCACTTTGGCTGGACTGGGTTATATAAACTTTCAGTAAATCCAACACTCCGGTTTTGGGGAAACTAATAAATAGAACCATTTTCTGTACAATGTAAGACAAAGATTCTCTTCTACCATGAATATATTTGAAATGCTCCCCAACAAGAGAATCAAGGCTGCTTGGAAAATGAAAAAATGCGCCTTTGTTGAACACAGTGCCACATTTCAGCAAACAAGCTTTTTTTAAGGAGAAGTTATTTTAATAAGAAGGATAATTAAAGAGAGGAAAGGGAGATTAGAATTATTCCACACTCAACCTCTTCTAGTGAATTATACTCTCTTTTCCTCTTGAGGTCCCCCTCCCTGTGGCTCTAAGTGCATGAAAGAGAGGAATCTTTTTACCAGCAAGTGCTTTATTTTTTTCTTTTTTTTATTGTTAAAGAAAAATTTACATTTACTTCCCTTGTTCCCGGCCCTCCCGCACCCCACTACCCCACCACCCTCCCCCTGCTTCCTTAAGATGGGGCAGGATACCCTGCCCTATGGGAAGCCCAAGGCCCTCCCCCCTCCATCTCGGTCTAGGA
>JAQHUG010000182.1:3754601-3772519 GCA_028555095.1 Dicrostonyx torquatus
TAGGACAGGGTATCCTGCACCATCTTAAGGAAGCAGGGGGAGGGCAGTGGGGTAGTGGGGGAGTGGGAGGGCCGGGAACAAGGGGAGTAAATGTAAATTTTTCTTTTAACAATAAAAATAAAGAAAAAGAAAAAGAAAAAAAAATCTGAAGGCAAACTGTGCAAAAGGAGAATATGTAACCATGTTATCACATTAAGGGGCATTATTCCTTTCATCTGCTTAGCATGTTGGCAGGATGAATCAGCTTTCCAGAGATGTGGTCTCCTGTCTATGTGACTGATGGTATAATTAGATTAATTATTAAGAGAGAGAGCACAAAGTATACAATATCTTAGTCCGTGTGGAATATCAAGTTTTCAATGAGGTTGTAGGTACAATCCGATTATTTTCTTTGGAGGAAGGAGAAATAGATTTTCCTCAAAGAGCCTCAACAAAGCCCAGGTACCTCAATTTTTCATATGGGTTTAAATACTAAGGGTAATTAGAGTTGTGATGATTCCCTTTCTGATATCATCAGAAAAAATCAAGTTCTATCTGAAATTGCCTCCAAGATCATTATTTTCTGCCTGTCTACTTGATATTCTTTTCTCAGGATGAGAATCAAAAATTTTCATAAAATTGGTATTTAGTAAATCTGGCTATTTCAGAGCATTGTAGTGTTTAGAGTCTCTAATTTTGCTGAGTTTAAGGCCTTGGAGGGCAATCAAGGAGACACAGGTAAGTAAAGTCTGACTGTTCCAAGATCATTGGAACATTACAGGTTAACTGTAACTGAGATAATTAAGACATCGCTTGAGTACACAAGGTCCAAAGATTGATTTCGCCATTCCAAATTTCTGCCATGTGGAGCTCTAATTCCAAAGCTGTTTAACAAAAGGCTTTGTGGTATCTGGTAGAGTTTGAATCTAGTTTTCTCAATCTTATAAATCAACTGACATTAGCAAAATATCAGGAATGTGCTAATATCATTTTGTTTACAATGAAGAAAAGAATGAAAATCCTTTAATCTGATTGTAGCTGGAAAAGTTGTGACTGTCCTACCTGGCATGTCAGTAGCATGCATGTCCACATCCTTGTCTCTTTTCCAGGCTACTGGTTCTTTTTGTCTTATATTACTACCCATCATTTAACTCGGCCTCTACTTTATTGTGGGTTATGTAAGACTATATAGGTGGTGGAGGTTAAGTATATTTCATTTTAAATGTCCATATCAGTTGAAGGTACTTAAATTGACTCTATATTTCTTAATAAACATACAACTTTGTGAATGAATTGTAGAGATTGTGAGAGAAAGATAGAAAGGTATACCAAAATAGTTTTAATTTAACGATACAATTTAGATCTAATATAAATAAAGCAGTGCTTTGTTAGGCACAAATCAAAGAGGAGCTAAATAAATTATTTAAAAATATCAACAACAGAAAGTTCTGAAACTAACTTAAAATCTTGCTTTTCTGGTAACAGCAAAGTTAAGACATGTGGAGAGTGTTAGGTCCACAAGGCACTGATTTTAAGCTTTTTCCTATAGTTATAAATTAAAGCTATTTCTCTTTGTCAAAAGAACTTAGACTATTCAAACAAACAAACCATAAAAGACTGGATTGTTCCGCACCAGTGGCATAGTCTCAAACAGTAAACTCAGGTCCTTCAGCCTAGGGCATAATTCATTGAGAAGGAACGTAGTACCCAATCAAGAGTAGCACAAGACTCTTCAGCTTTATTATGTTCCTGACATACACACTTCTTGTTGACTTTGTACTAAATTCTTTTTAGCCAGAGAAGGGGAAGAGTCATTGAAAACACACTTATTTTTTCGTTATGTGAATTCTTCTCCTACCTTTATAGCAATGTACAGATAGTGGGATGGCTAGGCTACCATTCCTCATCAATTGTAATGTGATTGTGTTGGTTAGTTTTTGTCGATTTGATGCAAACTAGAGTTACTTGGGAAGAGGGAGCATAGGCAGAGAAATTGCTTTATATCACAAATGAGCAAGTCCATGGGAATATTTTCTGAATTACTGGTTGATGTAGTAGGACCCATCCCTTTTTGGGTTAGCCTACCCTGTGAGAAAATTAGCTGAGTTTGCCAAAAGCAATCAGTCAGCATTGATCCCTTGTGCTCTATGCTTAAGTTCCATGACACTTTCCTGAGTCCCTGCCCTGTCTTCCATTTAAGATAAGCTAAAATCTGAAATAAACCTTTTCCTACCAAAATTGGTTCTGGTTCAGGTGTTTATTATGGCAACAGAAAGAAAACTAAAACAGAGAGAATTTTACACTCAAGAGAAGTCCTTTGAGTATTTGTTAAAGAATTTATTGGTAGGCGATGACAAGTGACATTTTTACCGCTGTTAATATAGACATTATTATAAAGGAAGTACATGGTGTTAACTACTTTTTCTGTTCTATTCATTCATTCATTCATTCATTCATCATTAGCACCCCTCTCATTTTTATAAAATCAGCTAGGTTTTGCTTATTTAAAACAAACTGATACACCTTAAGTAGGTAAAGAGGAATGAGATTCCTTATTAACTTATGTGATCACAAGTGTATGTGGTAAGGAAGCTCTGTTTTCACACTATCCTTTTCCCCAAACATAACTATTATCTGTGCAGAGAAGTATGGAGCTTCTGGAGCAGTCTTGCTATCTTAAGTTCCAGCAGTATTTAACTCTGTACCAACCTCCTGGACTTGATATTTCTAATCTAACTGATTACATAAATAACCATTTTATACTAACTATACAATTGCCTACTAGAATTAGTATCTCAAACTTCTTACTCTGTCTGATGGACCAATTTAGGAAACTCATTGAGAAAACACATACAGGTGTGTGCATAGGTTGATGTACACACCATATGATGATACAGTGTTGAAAAGTATCATGAGAGTTGTTTACACATACAGGTAATTGTGCATATGTGCATAGAATACCATATAAACTCCACATTTTGAGAGACGCTATTTAATTTTATATGCAAACTCATGGGGTTTTTTTTTGGGGGGGAATTCTTTTGGGGGTAGAAGAAACACTTTACTGAAACTTTATAAAATATAGTATCAGATTCCAGTTTATTGAAATGTCATTGAATTAATTTTATATTGCTGTGACAAAATTCTATGATGAGGCCAAGTTATAGAAAGAAGAGTTTTGTTTTCATATGGTTGCAGAGGGATAAGTGTCTATCATGGAAAGGAAGTGAAGTAATTTGTTGGTACATTGGTTGGGATAGCAAGCTGAGTACTCTAATCTTAAACAGTAAGCTGGAAGCAGCAAAAACAAATTGGGAATGGTTCTTGGATTTTTGAACTTCGAGGTCTTCCCAAGTGGCATATTTCCTTCAGCAAGGCTACATTTGTTAAGCTTCCCAAAATAGTAACAAAAACTAGGGACTAAACATTCAAGTGAGAGCCTATGGGGCAAGTTTTCTTTTAAACCACCACAGTCAGGTTGTCATACGAAGAAACAAACTCAAAGACAAATTCCTTGAATAGTTAGACACACTATGTCCTTCAGTGCTCTGGATTTGTTACCCGTAGAAGAGGGTAGAGGGTAGACATAGGAGATCTATGTCCTTTCACTTGACATGCCAGTGACTTTCCTTTTTGACTGCCAGGAGAAAATGGACAGAAAAAGGACATGTCAAGTTTTTGCATGGAGATATGCAAAAAAAGAAGGAAGAATGATTCAACTTGTTCTGAGTTCAGAGTTGTGCCATTTCTCATTCTAGCCATGAATAGTAAAGGACTACAATGCTAAAGCCATTTTCAGTAATTTAGTATATTTATCAATGATATAAAAATAAATAAATACACTAATAAAGCAGGATGTTTTCAATTAATATCTGAAGTGCCTTGGACAGTTACTAGCCACATACTCCCCACACCTACCAAATTAGTAAATGAAATCACCTAAACAGATTTCCTTATGATGTATTTTAGGGTCTTCCTTCCATTGTTTCTGGACTAAGTTTCTATACTACTTTATACTCATTGTTTACTGTGTGAGTGGAGAGCTTCATGGCAAATTGCTTCTTCTACAGTTTCACTAGAGTCACACAAGATGTGACTAAAGGATTTATTCATTTGTTACCATGTAGTTTTCTATTGAGAATAAGCAATACTTGTCTTTAGTACAACTCCAAAGGAGGAAGTATTGAGAAAAAAGATTTGGATGCAGATGGATCTGAAGTAAAAATTTTGCCTTAACATTATGTTCAGAATGTATTGATTCTGAAAATAAAATGACTTGTTCAAAATAGCCTTCATTTTGTAGCAGATAGTTGGCTCTATCAGCAGATAGTGGTACTTATTTATTTTGATATTCCTAAATATTCCTTACAATATGTCTAAAACTTGAATATGTAAGAAACCTGTCCAAAAGTTTTAATCATTGATTTGTATTCCCATGAAACACTATCTAAATTTATCTAACTTCTAGATATATTTTTGAAATGTGAAAATAATTCATTTTACCCAATTTTGCTTTGTTTACTTTATCTATCTATCTATCTATCTATCTATCTATCTATCTATCTATCTATCTATCTATCTTTCTATGTGTCTTACATCCTAACTGCAGTTTTCCCTTCCTCTCTGTTCCCCTGTGCTGTAATTTCATGTCTGTATGTAATGCGGATATAGTTTTTGTCATACTGAACATGGGAAGCTAAGTAAGAAAACAAGACTCATATTGTGTAAAAGTATATTTTGAGAACAGTTGAACTGCTTTCCTGCCAAGAGACTGTGATGGAATAATGTGCCATGATGACATGACTGTTGTGGCTTTCAACTTGCTACTCCTGTGTATTAGAATCTACAACGCTATTTACCCTTTCATGACATTTGCAGTATGTGTTAGAGATCAATTCATTTCAAATCATCGTATTTTTATAACAGATTAGCAGAACAGGATTGAACAACTTGTCAGTTAGCTTATTAAAATATTGTCTAGCATCATTGACAGCAGCAAGTCAGCTGCTAATCTTCTTTTGATGTTATTGTCAGTCTGATTTGTTTGATTACACTTGTAATCCCTAGACCTGCAACATTAGTAGAAATGTTAATGTGAACTAATGTGAACCTATGTGGTCTTGAAGACCAGCAATTTTCAGAATGTTTTAAATTGTTGTGTTCTATGACTTATTAAAATTAATTATTTAGGTGCAAATGGATTACAATCATTATCTTTCTTTTTTCTTTTTCTTTTTGTTTTTATTGTTAAAAGAAAAATTTACATTTACTCCCCTTGTCCCAGGCCCTCCCACTCCCCCAATACCCCACCTCCCTCTCCCTGCTTCCTTACAAGGGGGCAGGATACCCTGCCCTAGGGAAGCCCAAAACCCTCCCTGCTCCATCCTGGTCTAAGAAGGTGTGCATCCATATAGAATAGGTTCCCAAAAAGCCAATACATGCAGAAGAGATAGGTCCCAGTGCCATTATCATTGGCTTCTCAGTCAATCCTCATTGGCAACCACATTCAGAGAGTCCGGTTTGGTCATATGCTCATTCAGTCCTGTCTTACACTAAAAGGAAATAAGATATTTGTGGTTTTCATATTTAATAACTATTTTATAAAACCTATTCTCACCCTACCTCACACACACATGCAAATATATGCACATATCAGTTCAACTGTCACATACTATATGTTGCAATATATTACTTAGAGGAATCACATTTGTGGTTTTAGTTCACAAACAATGTGGACATATGGTTGATAAAATAAGGTCTTTGTATATATCTTGAATGTTTTTGTCAGAAGGCACTTTTAAATTAAATGTGGTTTATTGTCTACTCTCTTCCATCAGATGTGGGATCTGTTGAGGGTCTTGCCTATCACAGAGCCTGGGACACTCTGTACTGGACCAGCTCCAGCACGTCATCCATCACCAGGCACACAGTAGACCAGACTCAGCCCGGAGCGATTGAGAGGGAAGCAGTCATCACCATGTCGGAGGACGACCACCCTCATGTGCTAGCTTTAGATGAATGCCAAAAGTAAGAGGCTACATTATTATATCTGCATTATAGCAGGGAGAATAGACCACTATATGTACTTTAAAGAGAATTAACTTTAAAGATAAAGATTTCCTCCAAAGTTCCTCCAATAAGCCTTTCTTCTCTTTATGAGAACATCGTGTGCATAATTAAAATGTGTATGAGTTAAATGTTGTGTGTTATCTCTGGAAAAGGTTTGATAAAAATTAGTGTATGTGATGAAAGTGAAAATTCCAAAAATTCTATGGTGCAGAGAGTGCATTGATTTATAATATTATAAAGAACTTATCAATACCTATTAATTCATAGAATAGTTTTTTAACCACTTGAACCAATGATTTTTATAGCTGGGGATCTGCCTAAAAGTAATCCAAAAAAAAATCAGCAATGAAATAATTGCTGTATATGCTTACCTTTTCAACTACACCCATTTGTTGATACACTGTCCAGACATTTGGTTGGTGATTTCAAGGTACTTCTAAGAGGAGACTATGTTAGAAATAATTTGAGAAAATAAAAATAAAACTAATAATGTTATGGATATTACAGAATGTCAGATATTACAGATTGCCAATCTATCTAAATGGTAGTAATACTTTTTGTTTTAAGGTGCATGCTGTCCTCAGTAGTTTCATGAATTTAGCTAGGTTTCCACAACCAAGCATACCTTTTGTCCTATTGAGTGGCCCTTCAGTCTCATAGCACAGTTGTTGGACGACAATGACATGTGAACACCACTATTGCACCTTTATGGATATCTTGTTATGCCGGTCATTGTTGTGGCTTATAGTTTCCCAGATAGACAGGACTGCTGTTTGCTAAATATCCTTGGCAACTTGCACAGTTATTTCTGATACTATAGATGCTAGAAGAAGAAAAGGAAGCATTTAGATTAGATACAGTTTGAGAATTCTGAATCCTATTCCCTAAGTGTGCAGAAGCTTCCCTGATAGGGACTTTCCTTCAAATTCTGAGGGCACAGAAGAGTGATAGCAAGAGCTTATACTACTTATACTGTTTGGTCTATCTTGACAAACTGACCAACTGTTTAAAGATTTCTCATGACAGGTATTAGAGGTTTTGTTAGTACATAGTTTTTGTCATTCCAAATGGCAATATTCTGTATTCTTATTGGTAAATATAAATTAATATGATTTATCAAACAATTTTCATGTTGTCATTTCTTCTTCCTTTTTCTGTACTGACTTCCCTCCTACCTTGTGCTTATGGGCTACTTCCCCGTTCTTAATTTATCACTTCCAGTCTGTGTCCTGCTTCTCTCACAGAATCCCCCATTGTCCATGCTTCCTTTTTACTTTACTGGTTTCTGCTAATTACTTGGTGCTGTATACTCACTTAGGAGCTAGGATCCACAGATGAGAGAGAAGCTGTGAGGTATTTCTCTCAATCTAATATTGTCTGGGTTTCTTCAATTTAATATTTTCTAGGACCATCTATTTGCATTCAAATGTCATTTCATTTTTAGAGTTGAATAATATTCTATAGTGTATATGCAGCACATTTTAATTATCCATCCATCTGTTGAATGATATTAAGGTTGTTTCTATTCCTTAGCTATTGTGAATAGAACAACAATGAGCAAGGGTGAGCAGGGATCTGAGGGGTAGGAATTTGAGTACTTTGGGGATATGCCCAGGAGTGATACCGCTGGGTTGTAATATGTTTACTTCTAGTGTTTTGAGGATTCCCCACAATGGTTTCCAGAAGAGTTGTACCAGAGTACATTAACACCAACAGTAAATGACAGTTTTCCTTCTCTACCACCTCATCGCAATTGGTGTCAGTAATTTTATGAGCCAACATGACTTGGGTGAGATGAAATCTCTGAGTTGCTTGAATTTGCATTTTCATAATTGATGAGTATAAAGAACAGTTTTTAATTACCAGCTCATTTTTCATATGGGTCATTTACTTCCTTGATGTTTCATTTTTTGAGTTAAGTATATATTCTGGGTATTAGTTCTCTGTCAACGGTGTAGCTGTCAAAGATTCTCTCCCATTCGGAGGATTTCTTCTTCAATAAATTCATTGTTTCCTTAGCTGTATGAAGCTTTTTAGTTTTATGAGGCTCCTCTTGTCCATTATTGCCTTTTGTTCCTGGGCAAAGGGAGAACATTTAAGGAAAAGTTGAAAATTTGATGCCTTTCTACTTTTTAGTGTCTTTCTCAACTTTTTTTTTTTTTTAAAGATGTTTGATGTTTTACTTGAAGAGGTATTTTATTTCATTGGCTAGGTTTATTCCAAGGTAACTTGTCTTTGATGTTATTTCAATTGACAACGTGTCCATGATATCTTTCTCAGTGTGTTCGTTGGTGGTGTGTAGGCAGGCTATTGGTGTTTGCAAACTGATTCTGTACTGTGACTCTTTGCTGAAATGTTTGACTGATCCTAGAAGGCTTCTGGTGGATTTTTTTCAAATCTCTTGTGTATACTAGTATATGACCTACAAATAGGGATACCCCCGGCCTATTTATAGCCTTTTAATTTCTACCCCATCTTTGTTGAACAACCTCCAAAGCTCTTTTCACAAGCATCTACAAAAAAAAATTTGAGCAGTATGGCAGATAAACAGGGACTTCAGACTCTGAGTGGAAAAGGGCTACCAGCCTTGGCTCACATTGACTTTCTGTGAAAGTTCTTAGAACCTCATGAAGTTAGACTTAATTCCTTAATTGAGCCTCAAGTCGTCATAATCACAGTAATATTTGTTCTACAGTAAGAGGGAAAATGGGTCAGTTTTCACTTCATGTTTTCAGTTCATGAGCACAGTAACATTTGCTGTATGGTAAGAGTGAAAAATGGGTCAAAGGAATAAATGCGTTAATTAAAATAATCACAGGTCGATGACTCCTGCTATTACTCTAATAATTACCAGTTGATGACTGCTTCATCTTTGTACAATTAGTTATAAAATAGGTCAAATTCACTTTCAATTTGTATTTAGCAAACTAAATATTTGAATTATACACATCGAGGTGTTTGAACTGGAAAATGATTTGTAATTAAAATTTAAAACATAATAAGGAAATTTAATCATCATCTACATATATATATTAATGATACTTTCAAATCACTTTTGTTACTTGTTGACCAACACATATTTTAAAAGAAAATCATCAGTTATAATTACTAGCTAGAATATTTGAGTTCATACTTGACTCAGAAACTAGTAACCTGTATAATTTGAGATTGCTCTAGACTGAATTGCTCCCCCTCTGTTTTTTGAACTGTGAAATAAGTAAAGAAATGGTAGGAAAACAGCTTCAAATGTTGAATATTAACAATCTAGAAAGTATTGTCGATGAATTGTGAATTTAAGATCACATATTAAGTGTTTAAATGTTAAATGATTCAATAAACCAAATTTTCACTTAAAAATTATTTCTAGGGCTCCGGTAGCTTTAGCTGCATTCGTTTTTCCACAGACCACAACACATCTCCATTTATTAGAATTGCAGGAAAGAAATGTTTTTACAAAGACTGGAGATACATATGAGATTTTTAACTAAAATTAGCAACTAGAAACATTTATTTTTTTATTTGAATATGCTACAGAAATTGATTTCACAAAATTCTCAACAACTTACTTAGCAATGTTGATGGTCATACCCTAAATTCGCTTTAAGTGTTTGTGTATTGAAGTGTATGGGAAGTCTGTTTGTAAATACAAAATATTATTTTGGCATATTTCCTTTATTCCAGTTAGTTAAGCAGATTCTCAGAGTGTCCATACTTCTAGACTCTTTTCCTTTCTTTGATTTTGTGTTCTCCACTTCCAACCTAAGCAGATAGTGCAGGGGAAGATGTGTGAAGAACTATTTCCGGAAAATAGGACTTGTAGGCCTTGTCCCCTCCTGCTGAGCTCAAAGGACTTCCATATAATACCAGGACTTCCTCATATCACAGTAATACTTATATTAATCTAACCTCTGTAAGTAACAGATATTGTGGTTACAGATTTGACCCCAGAATGACCCACTAATTGTAGATATAATTGTATATAATTTATTGCATATATAATTGTGTTGGATAAACAGATTAAAAACTATAGAAATAAAGACATTTGATCATTTTCTATCTAAAAAGTAAACAACAAGAAATGCAGAATTTCCAATGTAAATTTGCAAGGGCAAAAGATGTTTGATTTTTATCAATTCTAGGAAAATATGTAGCTATCATATATAGTATATATATCATAACCAAAGAATAATTACCTGCAGTGATCACAATGGATTTGCTGAAATGTGCCATTATTGTTAAAATTGAGCTGAAGAAAATAGAGTTTTACACTATAAATTTACATATACATTTTAAGATTACTGTTTTGTCCTTGATTAGTTGCACAATTAATTAATTTCTCCTTATTATGTATTAAACCAACTCCACCTTATTAAAGTACTATATGAAGATGCACACAGGGCAGTTGTACTTGCCTGAGTCTTTTGGGTATCCTTAAGAGGATCCTAGAAGCTATTTCTGAAAACAAGATCCACTTCTTGCCATTTAGCCTTCCATGGGTTCATAGACTCAAAGGAAAATATTAAACAACTGTACATTCTTGTATCTCTATAAATGTTTTTACTTTTAATAACAGTTTTTTTCAATATTTCTTACAATTTTTACTTTAACCAGTTTAATGTTTTGGACCAATTGGAATGAACAGCATCCCAGCATCATGAGAGCCACATTGACTGGGAAGAATCCGCATGTGATAGTCAGCACAGACATACTCACTCCAAATGGACTCACCATTGATCACCATGCAGAAAAGCTGTATTTCTCAGATGGCAGCTTAGGAAAAATTGAGCGATGTGAATATGATGGATCCGGAAGACATGTAAGTTAATTGAGTGCTTTTAAATTACTGTTTTATATAGTAACCTAAATACTTCATACTTTTGTAGCATACAACTATCAAGGAATTTCAAAAGAACTAATTGTATAAACTTATTTGATTGAATAATCTATTTAGCACAAAGACAGTCTATGGATAGTTTGAAGTGCATTTGCTACCCTAAAGACAATTTTCATAACTTTTATTCTGGGGAGACAAATATTAGGTTTTTTTCCCAGTTTTAATTTGAACTGAACTTGAATGGTTTACATGTTCTTCTTTGTTATTTATAATGTTTTAATATGTGGAACTATATTAATTTCCCTGGAAAGAGGAATGTTATAAAAGAGTCACTAGGTAGAACACAGGTACTTTGGAAACTGTGAAACAGGCACACAGGGTTACAAATGAGGGCTTGGATTCTTTTACTGCCAGAAGAAGTCTTAGTGGAGGAATCGTTATGCTTTCTCTTGACTAACCCTCGAAACAGGTACATGATCATATGCCAATGTGTTTCTCATCTCTTCAAGGAAAAGTGTCAGCACTGGAGATGGTAAAAATTCAATATGTGGAGAGCTACTCCTGACTGGCCAAGCCCCTGGGACAATCTTGTCCCACATACCATCCTAGTGGCTTTCAGAAGTACATAATTTGCTGTTCTCAGTCCTCTTATCCATTGAGGAAGGTCTGAAATGGGTGGAAAAGACATGTTGAAGGTCAGATCATAATGTTGAAAACTTCACAGACTAAATGATCTGTGTGTTGACTATAGACCCTTATAATGCCAAAGCAGGCAGAAAACTAACCAAAAGTAAAAAAAAAAAAAAAAAGGTAGAATGGGCCCCGTGTATGTAAAGCTTTATTAATGTAAAAGGCCAACCAACTGACCAAAATTTAATTCTGAACTTATAGATCAAGCATGATAATATGATGTCATTTTTTTGTTTGTTTGTCTTTGGTTTTGATTTTTGAAATAGAGACTAGCTATGAGACTCAGGTTAGCATAGAAAACTTGGGTTCAAACAAGCCTTCATATTTAAGTCTTCCAGTAAGTAAGGATAACAACCCTGCACCAATGTACACAATGAAGTAGATACAGGGTTCATGTGAAAATACATGGAGTCCACTGTGAGTTTCTTGATGAAGAAGGAAATGCCATGACTCACAATTTGGTACCTCATTTTTTCCAGTGGTGGCTTAAATGGCAGGGATTGATGAGAGCTGATTACCTAAATGCCGTTGAAATGATGGGCTCAGCCTTGATTAGATTTAGTTTGTGTTAAAGTCAGTAACCTTGATCAAAGAATCATATACCTAAATTATTCATCTACCTTTTAAACTTAATGGTCATGAGATTTAGACAAATTGCTTAGCTTTTATAGACTGAAGTTTTCATGTACAAAGTTTCAACCTACCACAAGTTTTGTGAAGATAAAGTAGAATACAGCATAGAAGCTCTGAATTGAGATATTAGTTAATATTTTGGAAAACACCACAAGATAATTCAATGTATCAGTGTGGTTCTATTTTCTGTTACGTCTTAATACAGAAAATGCTTTTGTAGATCCTCATAAAACCCTTAACTCTTCCCAGTTCATATTTCTGTCTATTGATTTTGTTCTCCCATTCTCACCTATGATAAGGATAATTAACATGGTGACATAGAAAGGGGCTGTTGTTAGTAAAATATAAAGTGTGTGCTTTTTTATATTAAAAACATACCCAGCTGTGACTGTAACTTTGCACTCCTTGTAGATGTTCAAAACAAGATTATTTCTGGCTAGGTCAAAACATTGGGAAAAATGTTTCTAAGTCTATTTTATTCTTTTGTCTTAGGGGTTTTCATATCATTTTATATTTAAAGTAATTAGAGTGATGGTTTTTGAATGTCTTTCCAACATAGAAAAAGTCTATGTTTGGCACGCCCATAATGTGTGTGATTTTCATTAATGAATAGCTAATTTGTATATTTTAAAATATGCAAACCCTAAAGCAAATTATGGGCACAGTGTGCACCTGTGCTCACATACAATGATCAGTGTATAGTGTACAAAGCATAGACTTTTTTGTTGGAAAGACATTCAAAAACCCTCTATTCCAATTACTTTAAATATAAATATGATATTGTTAATGATAGCATGTCTTTAGAATGGAAGGATGCTTACCTCTTACTACCTAATTTAGTATCCTTAACCAACTTTTCCCCAAGCACCTAACTTTCTCTGTCTCTGCACTCTGTTTTTCTGTAAGATCAGCTTGCTTAGATTCCTCAAATGAGTATGATAGCATAACAGTTTTCTTTTGTTTCTCGTTTATTTCACTTAACATAATATTTTCCCAATATATCTTTGTTGCTCCACAATGCGATAGAATTTTATCACTTTTAAGGGCGAATAACATTCTAGAGAGATATAATTCCTAGATTCTTTTTGAACATTGATCAGTTGAGACCCTTAGGTACATAAGTTGATTCCCTTTCTTGACTAGAGGATCACACTAGTCATGGAAGGCACATACCACTTAGATATAAGAATTTCATTACCATTGAGTATATGATTAGTACTGAAATTTCTAGGTTATTTGTTGCTTTATTTTAGACTAATGTTGGAACTTCTATACGGAAACAAACACACACACACATGCAAAAACACACTGTCTTTGAAACTAGACAGTTGAAGTAGCGTGATAGGGAAACTCATTGCTATTTTGATTTATATTTTCTAGATGATTAGCAATGTGGCATATTTCTTTGTGTACCTCTTGGGAAGTATGCAGGGAAACATCTGTTCAGCTTTTTTGTTCATTTTTGAATTAGAATAGATATTAACTATGAATTTGGGGTCCTTATAAATTCTGAATGTGAACCCTGACAGAAATATAGGATACATATACCTCCTACCATTCTCTAGGTCAAACCTTTATTCTGTTAGCTGATTCCTTATCATGATAAAGGTTTTAATTTATAGTAATATCATTTGTCTCCTTTTGTTGGAGTTTTTTTAAGATACATGTCTTTAAAAATGTAATGAAACATTCTTTTTTTTCATCTTACAATTTAGCTTTATTTGAAGATATGACAATTAAAAATTCCAATCCCTTCTCTCCCCCTTGCCCACATCCACAAGGTCTCTCTCTTGTTTGCTCTCTTTTTTTGTAACCAACCAAAAGTCCAAGGTCAGTCCTTTATCTTGATGTAGGAGCCAATGCAGATGTCAGGGGAGAAGTGGGTGGCTCACATTGACTCCATTAATTTAGTAGTTTTATTTCATTTTGAGTAATTTGAAAAAGTGAGAAAAAAGGGTCTCATTTCATTTTTTTTTTCTCAGGGGTGTCCAGTTTTGCCATTACTATTCATTGAAGAGGCCATTCTCTCCCCAATACGTGTTCTTGACATTTTTATTGAAGTTTAGCTGCCTATGTTGTTTGCTAGAATTTCTTTGCTGTATCTGGCCTGGTTTATATAGAAATAACATCATTTCTGGAGGAAGAGACAAATGATCCCAGTCTAGCTAGAGATGAGACACAGAGCTCTGCAGCTTTTGGAGACTGCTAACTGCATGCAATTATATTTGGATCTGGAGAGTTGTAGTGAGGGTAGCCTTTTTACCTAGCGTATATCTGAAAGAGCCTCAGTAGACTGATTGCTATGGACTGCAAGCAAGCAATAGGTAGAGAAATTGATACAGGATGGAAGGGAAAAGAAACAATAACTAAGCAGTAATTGGTTACGGTAATGAAGTTAAATGTCTGTACAGCAAACCAACTGAGTGGTAAACAAACATAAATCGATGTTCCAAGGAAGATATCTCATGAGCTGGTGAGACAATAGAAAGATTTGCAGGTTAGAAGATGTTAGAAGGGGCTGGAGAGATGGCTCAGCAGTTAAGAGCACTGGCTGCTCTTCCAGAGGTCCTGAGTTCAGTTCTCACATGGTGGCTCACAACCATTCATAATGAGATCTGATGCCCTCTTCTGGTATGAAGGCATACATGCAGACAGAACACTGTACACATAGTAAATCAAACTGAAAAAAACACATAAAAATCGTAAATCAAAAGTATAAAAAAGAAGATTTGAGAGAATATGTAGGGTAATATCCCACTTTTCCTGAACAATGACATCATTTTCTCAAACTGAGTATTTTCCAGAGTGGGTAGTCAAATTTCTAAGTAAGGCCTTGGAAGTATGAGAGTATATAAGATTCCCCAAGTCCCAAGAGCTTAACTTTGAAGTACTTTCAGTCCACAGATTAATGGGATGAGTCAGGTTATCTCTCTCAAATAGAGAAAGTTATAGCAGGTCCCAGAAGGAAAGGAAGGATGACAGCACATCAAGGTGAGTATGAGAGTACTTATTACTTGTTGAAGGCAGAGAGGAAGAGGTTTCTAGGAAGAAAGAGAAGGGATTTTTCCAATTGGCCTGGTCTTTTCATTGGCATGAGAGTGGGGTAGACAAATCTAGGTTTCAGTAATGAGTAGAAGGTGAAATAAGAAGAGTTTAGCTGTGAAGAAAGAAAGGGAGGTTTCCTAAAGGAGTGGTATAGGCTAAGGCATTGAAGAAGTGGGATATGCAAAGAGAGGATGAGTAAGAGAATTCCTATAAAGGAAGCTGGTAGATCCAATAAAGTGTCATTATGGAACTATGCCATGGATGTGAGCAGGAATATTATTGGCAATATGCCTATTGATCTGACAGGTGAAGAAAAGCAAAGTCCTGTATGTCAGAATTTTGGATTAGAAAGAAAGAGGCTTTCAGTGTGTAGAAAAGTAGGTAGCATCGCCCAAGGTCAGTAACAGGTTAAAGACCACAAAGGGACTTACTGAGCAGGGGAGGCAAAGTTTTAAAGGTAAGACTTGTCAAATAGAGGAGTGCAGCATGATTAATAAAATCCCAGAGATAAACATTGGGGTTCAACCTAAAGATCAGAAAAGCAGAAAAGCCAGCCATTTGCTTTTACCTCTAGCTCATTCTGGAATAGAAACCCTGCCTTGAGGAATCCTCAGAATGAGATTGTGTGAGAGAATTGTATCCTCCCATTTTATACTCCTCTCTAGGGCTGGGATTAAACGTGTGCACCACTACTTCCCTATTTCTATGGCAAACTAGTGTGGACAGTGGGATTAAAGATATATTTCAACAGTGCCTAGTCTGTAAGATTGACAAGTGCAGCTGTTTTACTCTCTGATCTTCAGACAAGCTTTATTAATTAAAATACAAATGAAATATCACTACAGAGGGGTAGAGAATATTGCTAGCCATTACTGGTTTTGTGTAGACATGCACATCCAAAAAAGGATGGGTTGGTATTATGTAAGAGACAAGTGACTAAGGTTTATAAGAAATATTTATTGATCAGAATAGGGTAGTAAGTGGAGAAGAAAGGAAAAAAGAGTATTCAAGGGCATATCATGGTACTTTAGCAGTGGCTGGTAGTGGTGGGAAGCATATAGAGGCAGCTTTCAAAGTTTTGCAAATGAAGACCAGACGCTTATTTATGTCAGGGAAGTTTAATAAATCAGGGTAGCTCCAGGTGGCCATGCTTAGCATGGGGAAGTTGCATTTGGGAGACTGGAGGGACTAGAAAAGGAAGGATCACCAGAAGTGTTTTAGAGTTGAAGTCTACATCCTTTGAACTTACAGAGAGGTAGCCTGCAAAAGATGTCTCTTATTTGTGCTGTTGTGATTACCTCAATGAGGTTCATGTCAATTTTAGTTGTAAGGCTGGGGAAGAATCTTAAATGCAAATATGGTTGCCTGAGTACATATGTAAAGATACTGCAAGATATTGTTGAGGTATAAGGAGGTCGTTGATTTTAGAGTATGACTGGTTTCATACAAATGGGAAGGGATCATATATTAGAAAAGGAAGGTGAGGTATTTGGTAGAAGGTGTATAATAATGAATGGTCCTATCATATAAACTCAAAGGGCAGAGGTTAATGAATTTTCTTGGGAGGTCATAAACAAAGGAGAGCATTAGATAGAAGAGCCGGCCATGGAAGTTTGAATCTCAGCACTGCTTAATAAGTTAAAAGAAAGATTTTTAAGTTCTGCCTTTCTTGTGAGCTATAGGGGATAGAGAGGGAGCATTTATTACCTGACAAGATAACTAGATGCTGAGCTTTCTTGGAAATGAAAAGAGGTTGCTGTCAGATTGTAGAGAAGAAATCAAGCAAAAGCAAGCAATGATTACAGATAGAAGCTACAAATGACATATTATCTCCTCTTCAATATGGTGGGGAAGCTTTCTATTCTACCTATCAAAAGTAATGCTAAGATGAGAACATAGCACTGTTGCTGAGAGTATGGCATACAGATAAAGTTGATGTATAAATATTGTTCTAGGAGATGTCCTCAGTAATCTGTATGGGGAAGGGAAATAGTCTGAAAGCCCTTTAAAGAAAGCTCGAGAGTAAATAATTGTGGGGTCGTGTTGTGGGAAGTCTGTGACAAGACAGTGTACTAGAAATGTGTCTTCAATAAAGTGATCTGGTTTGATGTCCTACAAAGAGGTGACAATGCACAACAGAAAGGAAAACTGACTTTTTTCAGCAGAAGGAGGAAAAGGCAGTCATTGAGAATATACCAGGAGTGTAGTAGGAATCCATATTTCTTTTTAGAATAAAACTATGGCAGGCCAGATAATATAATTAATAAAAAATGAGACAGGATGTAAATTAGCATACTTGGAAATCTGGAAGTATGTGAGGTGGAAGCAGGTACTGCCCATTTATAGAGAGTTTAATCTTCAATGCTGAACTTAGCTATATGATGAGAAATGTCCTCGTGTTGACCAGAGCAGTAGGGATTGGGGAAGTTCTAAAAAGAGTTTGTAGATGGTGCAGGATACCCTGTCCTATGGGAGCCCAAGCCCCCCCCCCCTCCATCTCGGTCTAAGAAGATGTGCATCCATATAGAATAAGTTCCCAAATAGTCAATACATGCAGGGTAGGTCCCAGTGCCATTATCGTTGGCTTCTCAGTCAGTCCCCACTGGCAGTCACATTCATAGAGTCCACTTAGGTCATATGCTCATTCAGTCTTGGTCCAGCTGGATTT
>JAQHUG010000182.1:3773739-3783810 GCA_028555095.1 Dicrostonyx torquatus
CTGGCCCACCAACAGAGACAGTGTGCTCGATCTATTGGGAGCTCATCAAATCCAGCTGGACCAAGACTGAATGAGCATATGACCTAAGTGGACTCTATGAATGTGACTGCCAGTGGGGACTGACTGAGAAGCCAACGATAATAGCAAAGAGATTGGGTTACTAAGGTGTTATTATCTGTAATGTAATATATAAACGGGCGGTGGTGGCACACACCTTTAATTCCAGCACTAGGGAAGCAGAGGAAAGTGGATCTTTGTGAGTTCGAGACCGGGCTGGTCTACAAGAGCTAGTTCCAGCGCAGGCTCCAAAGCCACAGAGAAACCCTGTCTCAAAAAACCAAAAAAAATGTAATGTATAATTAAGAAATATAGGTTAATAGAGAGTCATCTATGATAGTCAAGGTTGTAATCATGTTATTTAGATATTTTTAAGATGTACAGAGATGTATTTCAGATGGATAAGCAGATGGATAAGGATTCTACAGATCTTTCAAAGACTACAGAATATGTCATTTAAAATTTTCCAAGAATTTAAGATTTTTCATGACAGTGAGACAATCTTCTCCTGGCATCATCAATCTACATCAAGAGGAATATGGGCACTGAGAGGCTCATTATGGAGTGGGTTAGCCATTTGGGCAAGAAACTGCTCTTGCCTGAACTGCTTGATGGTATGCTATGTGAACTGGACATGTGGAACACACAGAAAAATGACTGCTGAACTTGCCTAAAGATGATAGAGGTCTTTGGGGTTCCTGCCTCATGAAAGAATAGAAAGAGTCTGCTAGACAATCAGCAGGACATAAAAGAAAGTGATTGACAAACTGTTAATATAGGTGGAACTATCATTGCAATTTCCTGCTTCATGGAAAAGTCTGTCGGACACTATGGGCCTGCAGGCTGAAGACGGATGCACTAACGGTACAGAACAACCTTGGTGACTGTCCAGGCAATAAGATGTCTCTATAATTCTAGAGTTTTGGAAGTTGCTTACAATGTACTTCCTGTTTACTTAGGTAATATTATATCCTTCTGGAATATTTGATGGAGTTGGAAAATAGACAGTTTAATTATAGTTTTCCTTAGTTGTGATAAAAGATAAAGTAGATATAAATATTGTAATTGTAATTTTTGTTTGATATGTGTTTTGTTATATGTAATTTTACTATGTTAAATTTAAAACTTTCCTTTTTATTTAAACAGAAAAGGGGAGGTTATGTGGAATTCCCTTATGTATGCTGTGAATATCATTTGTTAATAAAGAAACTGCCTTGGCCTGTTGATAGAAAAGAAGTTAGGTAGGCGAGTAAACTAAACTGAATGATGGGAGAAAGGAGTCAGAGGGAGAAGCCATGGAGCCACCATCAGAGACAGATGTGATGAAACTTTGCTGGTGGGCCACAACCTTGTGGTGATGCACAGGTTAATAGAGATGGATTAAAATAAGATGGAAGATGTAGCCAATAGGTCAGTTCAGGCACCCACTCCTTGTCCCATAGTTACTTTGGTGAATATCTTAATCGTCACCATAGAAATTTCACATGATGGATGGAGATAGAGCTAGAGACCCACATTCACATCAGAGCAAGGGATTGAGCTACCAAGGTCCAGTGGAAGAGCAGAAGGAGGGAGAAGATGAGCAAGGAAGTCAGGACCGTGAGGGACTGGCCCACCAACAGAGACAGTGTGCTTGATCTATTGGGAGCTCATCAAATCCAGCTGGACCAGGACTGAATGAGCATATGACCTAACTGGACTCTCTGAATGTGACTGCCAATGGGGACTGACTGAGAAGCCAATGATAATGGCACTGGTACCTATCTCTTCTGCATGTATTGGCTTTTTGGGAACTTATTCTGTATGGATACACACCTTCTTAGACCGAGATGGAGGGGGGAGGGCCTTGAGCTTCCCACAGGGCAGGGTATCCTGCCCCATCTTAAGAAAGCAGGGGGAAGGCGGTGGGGTAGTGGGGGAGCAGGAGGGCCGGGAACAAGGGGAGCAAATGTAAATTTTTCTTTTAATAATTAAAAAAAGAAAAAAAGAAAGAAATTTTAAAAAAAAGATGTAGACAATAAGAAGCTAGAGGTCATGGCAGTGAATTAAATATTATAGTTTCTGTGTGATTATTTAGGTTCCAGGTAGCTGATACAATCAAGCGGCCTACTTACAACATATGACAGTGTCCTATCCTGTGACTGTATGGTGTCCTTGAAGAGATAATTATACTAGCAAGTTGCCTCACCATTAGGATCATCTGACACAGCAGTAAATAAGGTTATAAAGGAGTTAAGGATGTCAAGGCCAAAGTAGGGCTCTTCAAAGAGGATAATGTCTCCAGGGAGGAGAATACTTACATGAAGGGTTTCATGTCACTGAAAGGTAAGTAAAGGTTTTATATAAGCATTCTGTACCTGTTAAATGAGAGAGAAAAGGACAGAGAAATTTGGCTGATTTATAAGCTCAGGGAGTCTACTGGAAGCAGAGATTGAGTGTTGATAGAATGTGAGCTGAAACCTTCCTATCATTCACAGAGCAGTAGCTTCATGGGTCTTCAAGAAAGAAGCCCAAATTTACCTCTGTGTCTGACTGTTAGACAGGTAGGCTATGCTCAGACGTTTTTCCATAAAACACACAGATAAGAGCTAGGGCTAAGTTCAAATGAAACATGTACATGAAAGAACATGGCAAAAGTTTAGGAGTGGTTCAAAGCCCTGAAACAGGGACAGCCAGGTCTACTTTAAACACAGACAATGAAAAAAATAACACAGACAATGCAAGTTGGACACATTAGGAGAGACTCAGAGATTCTAAGTAGATTGGTAAAGATATTTAGCTAAAGTAAATTGACATCACAAAATAAAATGAACAGCATTCTTTGTTATATAATGTTGACTCCAGACATGTTTTTATTGTACAATGCCTTTGTGTATGTATTTGATTCTGTTTTTGTTTGTTTTTATGTAACTCTTATGTGTATGAATTCCTTTGTGTGTGTATGTTTATTTGCATGGGTCTATCTTTTTGTTCTTTTAATTTGACTAATTTGCTTCTCTTTGTTTTGTCTTATTCCAAATGGTTTGTTTTTATTTCATCCAATTTTATTGAATTATTATCCCTGAGAGGTCTGTTTGTTTTATAGTGAGATATATGGATCCTGGTGGAAGAGAAGATAGGGAGGAACTAGGAGTATCTGGGAGAGGAAAAACCAAAATTGAATATATTGTATGGTAGATAAATTATTTTAAAAAACAAAAAGATTAGTTAAGACTCCAAGGAAATAATAAAAGTTAGACTGTGACCAAGGTAAGTTAATTGAGTAGAGGCTATTTGAAACTTAGAGGAGGATACCTGGTATACCCAATGAGCCAAGAAATTAATGAGGATCTAGGTATGCTTTGGAAGCATGTCCCAAGATGTCCTACTGTTGTAAGGAGTGTGATGCCCTTTGTTCTGTCACACCCGGCAAGCTTACACACAAAATAAATCACATAGAAATAATATTAATTAAATTATGCTTGGGCCATAAGCTCAACTCTCACATAGGCTAACTCTCACATCTTGATTCAACCCATTTCTAATAATCTGTATGTCACCATGAGGTCGTGGCTTACCGGAAAAGATTTAACATGTCTGACCTGGCAGCTTCATGGCTGTTCTCTCTCTCTGCCTTCTTCCTCCCAGTATTTTGTTCTGTCTACTTTGCCCACCTAAGTTCTTGGCCCTATTAAAAGGCCAAGGCATTTTGTTTATTCAACCAATGAAAGTAACACAAATAGAGGAGGACCTCCTACACCATCCTACAGAGAAGGAAGCCATCTCTGTGTAAGCAGCAAGTCCTAGGAGAAATTTTAAGATTTAAATATACACATGGCTTGGTCAAGGAGATGAGGGCCATCATGAAATACTCAGGGAAGTAGTGCCTAGAACAGCAGTATGATCATTTAGTTATCAGGGCCTGTCCAGGTAAATCAAATGACAAGAAAGTCAAGGGTAAAAGGGAAATAATAAAGAAAGTACCTTTGTATCAAGGACTGAGAAGAGATGGAAGGATGTATGTTAGATAAAAAGGTTTATGTGAGCATGCAGGTGATCAGGAGTTACAGCTCAATTAATAAGACAATATTGGGATTAAGTGGTAGCATACTTATCTACTTTTGGATAGCAAGAATGAGTGATGTAGAGAGAGGAGATCATAAATTTGGACTTTGATTTGTCAGATAATGATGGGATTCCTTTCCTCAAATTTTTCAGGGTGAGTAGATAATCAATCCTGACACACAAAGGCTGAAGGTTCATTGACATTGCTTTGTATAAGAGTATACTGTGGAATAATAGTAGGGAGAGTGTGTATTTGACACAAGATAAACAGATGGTGGTGGTAAAAGAGTTCCCAGAAGGGAGGAGTATTGGTGAAAAAATAGTACAAATTAGTTTGCTTCCTTAAGATTTTGTGACAGACAGATAAAGAACAGATGCAGGGAACTTTTCTAGAATACATGTCCTAGGAGAGAGATCAGATAACTGGGAATAACCAAGAAGGAATTAAGGAAGAAGTATGCAAATAGATTGCACAGTGGTGGGCCACTCTGATTTTGGCAGAAGTACATTCTATTTCATATCAGAGAGAGCAAGAACTCTTGTATGGGTACAGTAAATTCTGATATAACTGAATAAGACATTTCCATATCCTAGACGCATCAGACTTATCAGTAACTGGCATCTTTGCCCTATGTTCTAGTTTGCTTTCTGTTGCTGTGATAAATACCATGACCAAAAGCAATTAGAGGGAGAAAAAGGGTTAGTTCAGCTTCCACTTCCTGGTACATCACCAAGGGAAGGCCAAAGAGAATCTAAAGTAGAAGCAGAGGTACAAACCAAGAAAAATACCTAGATGCTCTGAGCACCCCTAGGGGATAGCTTATTGCTGACTTGTTCCCTTTGATTCATGATCAGTCATCTTTCTTATCCAATTCAGGACCATATGCTTTGGAATAAAAACACCCAAAGTAGAAAGGACCCTCCTATCAATTAGCAATAAAACAATTTCCTCATAGACATTGCCCTCCTGCCAATCAGGTAGAAGCAATTATTCAGGTGAAATTCACTCTTCCGAAGTGTGTCAAAACGTCAACCATGATTAGCCATTACACTTAGTGTTCAGTCAGATTGATGGAGGTGGGAGCAGAGACTTCCCCTTCTTTGTTCGTTTTAGGTAGTAGATGTCAATCCCAATGAACTCATGAAGTCTGAGGAGTGTGACATAAGGGTGTTGTCAGTACTTGATATCTAACCAGATCCTGTTTCCTTTGCTCTATTATTAAAAACCTTGAAGGATGGTTTTATATTCCCACTTTGAGGAGTTTGTGAGGGCTGTTCTCTAATCTTTGAAGCTTTTATTTAATACTAGCTGCTGACTGTGAAACGATATGAAGGTGGTTATATAATCTTTTCATCACTTTCTGGAGTATATTTAGCCTTGGCTCTTGATAAGCAGAATAATAAAGGTAAATCTATCAGAATTACACTCGACTTCTCAATGGAAACCATGAAAGCCAGAAGGTCGTGGACAGATGTGATGCAGACACAAAGAGATCACGGATACAAGCCCAGACTACTATAACCAGCAAAGCTTTCAATCACCATAGAGGGAGAAAACAAGATATTACATGACAAAAACCAGATTTAAACAATATGTATCCACAAACCCAGCCCTACTGGGTACTAGAAAGTACTAGAAGGAAATTCCCAACCCAAGGAGGCTAACTGCACCCACAAAAACACAGGCAACAGATAACCCCCACCACTAAACCCAAAGAAGGGAAACACACAACCACTACCACTGAAAAATAACCGGAATTAACAACCACTAGTCATTAACGTCTTTAATATAAATGGACTCAATTCACCTATTAAAAAAGACTATTAAAAAAATAAGTCAAGACCACCTCATACTATAAACATGAACTGGGTTTTACTACATCAATCATCAAAAAGATGCCCCACAGCCATGTGTAAGACCAGTACAATTTTCTCAATAGAGGTTCCATTTTCCCAAATGATCCTAGTTTGTAGCAAGTTAGCAAAAACCTAAGTAGCACAGCTTGGAACTTCTACAGCACCAATTAGGTTATGACCCCTATCTTGTACATTAATAATAGCCTAATGTGCTGAAAAGATATCTGGAGATACTTCCTGTCCTTAGGCAGGGAGAGATAGCAGAAAGACATAGATATCATGATAAATTAATTTAAAGGACTGGATAAGATACAGAATCTCTTTGTGATTCATTTTGGAATCTAAATGTTTTTCTATTTGAGATAGATTGGCAAGGGGAAAAGAAGCAGGGATGTACACTGGCACCCCAGAAACTACAACCTTGCCAAGGGGCTTGATAAGAGGAGCAGCCAAATGACAGCGACTGTGTGGTGGTGACAGGAATGATAGTTTGTCAGGGAGAAAGAAGATGGGTTAAAAAGATGGAGTCTTGTCTGAGGAGGGCAGTATCCTCAGATCAGCCCTGGGAGAATCGACAAGAAGTGTGGTAGTAGCAGAAGAAGGTTCTTTCCTAGGCAAAGTCAGCAGCAAGAGAGGGAGTTCAATGGTAGAGATGAAGTCTAAGGCAGAAGAAAAATCAGGTGTTGGTTCAGATTTTAGAGGAGGAAAAAGTGTCTAGAATTCCTCTTTGCAAATGGCAGGGAGGGCAGACATGTGGAGAAAGATTCCAGCAATTCTGAAAAACAAATTATGTTAGCTATTGTATCACTATTTGTGATATTATCACTATTTGTCAATTGGAGGGGCTTTCCAAAATGTCAAAACCCTGGTAACAAAAAGGGCAATTATAAAAAGCTAAAGATTTTATGAAAGAATTAAAGTATCACTAAATACCAAATGAGATATAAAATGCAATTAAACACTTAAAGTAAAAGATGCTGAACTCATGCAATACCAAAGGAAAGGCGGGGAAACATCATCTACACTAGCAGAAATCCTTTTCAGGTACTTCTGTAATTCCTTCTCTTGATGAAATGTCAGAGCAGTTGTGAACTGATGCTGTCAGATTTCCCAGGCTCAGGGATGTTTGGAAGAACCTGAAATGTTCCAGCCCACTTTCAGTTAGTTAGAGGGTACTAAAGTGTGAATGGACTGTTGGGAATTTAGGTGTTATCTCATTGCAAGCAGAGTAGACAAATATGTTTGATGAGATAGTATTAATGAGAGTATTGCATATTTAGTGTGCCTAAAATACAAAAATGTAGGGAAGAGGTTTTATGATCAACTGAATTTTTCTGACAACTTAAATTGCCAAATGCCTTCATTCTCTCTGCTAAATGCCTGGAGTGCAATTCTTTTTTGAGTACCCGTGAGAATCAAACTGTGTTGAGTCTATTTGTCAAAGAGTGTTGCGTTTTAAAGCATTTCACACAATCATGTACATGGTGAATCTTTAGACTGTTATAGAGAGCAGTTTTGTTCTGATCAAAATCATGTTATCATTATACAGAGTTAGCTGAAATGTTTATAGAAATTTATACACACACATACATTTTGTTTGAGTATCTCAACGAAATAGTATTAAAAGACTTATTACTAATCCACATTTTTTCAAACAATGGTTTAAAATATTGATGCTTTCAGATTTTGTTATTTGAAGATTAACAACATCTTTACTAACATAAATAATTTTTATGTCAACTAAGTTAGATTTTAGACTACTTTTATCTCAGGCTATGGTTAAACCACATCCACAGGTTTAAACAAGGCTTTTATTAATAAAAATCTCATAATTAGATGTGCTTTTCTAATTGTATCACTACAGTAAGGCAAGTAGTAGTATTTAGAAAGTGCTCATGACACATGGCAGGATTCTCTTGGGGACAGAACACTCTTCGATAATATACTTATTAAGGCAAAAGGAAAAAAAGACAATAATTTTATTCTCCATCTTTATTTCTGTTCTGTACCTGTCACTGTTGTCACTACAGTTGCTGAAACAATAACTAACGCTGTCAGAGGCTATGACAGTGTGATTACAGCCTTTCATTCTGCTGTCGCCCTGTTCATGTTAATCATTTCTTGGAAGGTTTCTGTTACCTCAGTATACAAAGACTTGCAAAGAAGTGTTGATGCTCCTAGAAATTGCAATTGCAGATGTTTCTTATGTCTGACATTCTTTGAGAGTCGTTGCCTAAATTTGTTTTCAGAGCATATTTCCAAGTAGAGATACTAAATCTGGAAATATCTTTGTAACATGAAAGATGTGCTCTAGTTTATTTTCTGTTGTGGTAAAAGTGCTGACCAAAACCAATTTAAGGAAAGAAAATATTTGTTTTACTTACATGTCCCAATTACAGCTTCTTTCCAAGGAAAACTCAGTGAGAACCTGGAGTCATGAAGCAGAGATCATGGACAAACATTACTTGCGGCTTGATCCTCATGACCCATTTTCTTTTCTCTCTCATACAACTCAGGGCTTCTACGCAAGGCTGTTACTACCCACAGCAGCCTGAGGCATCCAACATCTACTATTCATCAAGAAAATGCCTCATCCTCATCCTCCCTCCACCCCTGAAAACGTGCCTACACATCAACCTGATGGAGGCATTTTCTTTATTGAGGTTCCCTCTTCACAAATAAATATATACTTTTTTAAGTTGACAAAGGAAAAAGACCAAATAACATAAGGCAGAACAGTTAGAAATACATATAACTTCTCCATGGAGACTCCAAATTCCAGAAGGATTTGGACAAATGTGCTGCAGACTCTAAGAGACAACAAATGTCCACCCAGTCTATTATACGCAACAAAACTTCCAATTACCATAAATGGAAAAAATAATATATTACATGATAAACTCAAATTTAAACAATATTTACCTACAAATCCAGTACTATAAAATAGTAGTAGAAAGAAAGTCTAAACCAAGGAGGGCAATTACACATGTGAAAACACAGGAAATAAAAAACCTAACATCAGAAAACAAAAGGGAAGCACACCATTACTACAACCATCACCACTACTACCAGCGCCACTGAAATAACAGGAATTAACAACCATTGCTTAGGAATATCTCTCAATATTAATGACCTTAACTCTTCAGTTAAAAAGACACAGATTAACAGCATGGGTATAAAACCAGGACCCTTCCTTTCGCTACATATAAGAAACATATATCGTCAGGTGATGGTGTTGTACACCTTTAATCCAAGCACTCAATGACCAACCTGCCATAAAAAGTGATTTCCAGGATGGTCAGAGTTATTACACAGAGCAGCTTCAGGCTGCTCAGAGCAGAGGAAATCAAGTTGTTTACAAGAAATTCAGGTTTGGTGGTCTGCATTCTCCAAAAGGTTACCTCACTCAGGATGTTTTTCATTCCAGTTTTATCTATTTGCATACAAATTTCAAGATGTCTTTTCTTTTCTCCTCTAAATTGTGTAGATATACCACATTTTCTTTATCCATTCTTCAGTTGAAGGTCATCTAAGTTGTTTCCAAGTTCTGGCTATTACAAATATTGCTGCTATGAACATAGTAGAACAAATGTCTCTGTAGTATGATTGAGCATCCTTTGGGTGTATTCCCCAAAGGATGCTCATCAAATAATCAAAGGTTGATTATTAGTTTTCTGAGAAACCACCATATTGCTTTTCAGAATGGTTGTACAAATTTGCATTCCCACCATCAATGGACGAGTATTCCCCTTATATCCTCTCCAGTATTAGCTATCTTTTGGTGATTTTGAACTTAGCTGTTCTGACTGGTGTAAGATGGCATCTCAGAGTTGTTTTGATTTGTGTTTCCCTTATGACTAAGGTTAGTGAAACTTTTATTTTATTTATTTTTCAAATCAGGGTTTCTCTGTAGCTTTGGGGACTGTCCTGGAACTAGCTCTTTTTTTATTTTTTATTTTTAGGTACAGAGTTTTATTTTCTTTTCTTTTAATTTCTTTTTTTAATTAATTAATTTATTTTTTATTGTTAAAAGCAAAATTTACATTTACTCCCCTTGTTCCCGGCCCTCCCACTCCCCCACTACCCCACCGCCCTCCCCCTGATTCCTTAAGA
>JAQHUG010000182.1:3785239-3799763 GCA_028555095.1 Dicrostonyx torquatus
TGGTATGTACTCACTTATTAGTGGACCTTAGCCATTAACAAAGGACGTTAAGCTTATAGCTCACAAGCCTGCAGAAGCCAAATAGCAAGGTGAACCCTAGGAACTAGCTCTTATAGAGTAGGCTGGAAGGCCTGCCCCTGCCTCCTGAGTTCTGGGATTAAATCATGCAACACTACCACCTGGCAAGGATGTTGAACATTTCTTTAAGTGTCTTTTGGAAATTTGAGGTGCTTTCTTTGAGAATTCTCTGTTTATATCTGTACCCCATATTTTAATTGGATAATTTAGAATTTTGATGTCTAATTTATTGAGTTCTTTATATATTTTAGAAGTCAGTCCTCTGTCTGGATATAGGGTTGGTGAAGATCTTTTAATATTCAGTAGGTTGCCTTTTTGCCTTATTGACTATGTTCTTAGCTTTACCGAAGCTTCTCAGTTTCAGGAGGTCCCATTTATTTATTGTTGTTCTCAGTTGTCTGTGCTACTTTTGTATAATATAGCAAGTCATTTCCTGTGCCCATACATTGGAGACTGCTTCCCACTTTTTCATCTGTCAGGTTCAGTGTGGTCGAATTCATATTAAGGTCTTTAATCCATTTGGATTTGAGTTTTGTGCATGAGGATAAATGGAAAGTAGTTCATTCTTCTACATGTTGACATTCATTATGCCAGTACCATATATTGAAGATGCTTTCTCTTTTCCATTGTATAATTTTAGTTTCTTTGTCAAGAATCAGATGTTAAAATGTGTATAGCTTAGTATCAGGGTCTTCAATTAGATTCCATTGATCAACCTGCCTGTTTTTATGTCAATATCAAACTGTTTTCGTTACTGCAGCTCTATAATAGAGTGTGATATCAGGGATGGAGATGCCTGCATAAGTCCCTTTGTTGTACAGTATTGTTTTGGCTATCCTGGGTTTTTTGTTTTTCTGTATGAATTTGAGTACAGTTTTTTCAAGTTCTGTGAAGAGTTGTATTGAAATTTTGATATGTATTACATTGAATATATAGCTTGCTTTTGGTAGAATTGTTATTTTTATTATGTTGATCCTATCTATCCAACAGCAAGCGAGATCTTTCCATTTTTTGGTATCTTCTTGAGTTTCTTTCTTCAGTGGCTTAAAGTTCCTGTTGAACAGGTCTTTCATTTATTTGGTTAATGTTACCTCAAGATATTTTATGTTATTTGTGTCTATTGTGAAGGGTGTTTTTTCTCTGATTTCTTTCTCCACATTTTTATCATTTGTATATAGGAGGGCTGCTGATTTTTTTAGTTGACCTTGAATCCTGCCACATTACTAAAGCTATTTATTAGCTGTCAGAGCTTCCTGGTAGAGTTTTGGGGTCAGTTATTTATACTATCATACTATCTGCAACTAACAAAAGTTTGACTTCTTCCTTTCCAATTTGTAAGCCCTTGATCTCCTTTTGTTGTCTTATTGTTTAGGCAGAATTTCAAGAACTATGTTGAATAGACATGGAGATAGTGGACAGCCTCATCTTTTTTATTTTAGTGGAATCCCTTTGAGTTTCTCTCCATTAAATTTGATTTTGTCTGTTGGCTTGCTGTGTATTTCTTTAACCATGTATAGATATGTTCCTTATATCCCTGATCTATCTGAGACCTTTATCATGAAGGGGTGTTGGATTTTGTTGAATGCTTTTTCAGCATCTAATATTTTATTTTTCTTTCAGTTTATTTATATGGCAGATTACATTGATATATTTTTATATGTTGAACCATACCTACATCTCTGATACAGCCAACTTGATCATGGTAGATGATTTTTTATGTAAAACTATGAATATTAATAATGAAAGCACAGTCTCTCTGGGCATAGTGGCACATGCTTGAAATACAAGATTTTAGTGTCTGTCCAATTGTTACTATATTACATTTCCAGTCATAGGTAACATTTCTAAAGGTTGTTCCAAGTACTTCATTACATACATACATACAAACATACATACATACATACATACATACATACGTGAATATAAAAGGAAAGCTGCAACAATGGCAAAAACTTTCCAATGCTGGCCACAGAAATAACACTTACAGATTCAAGCAGCTAAGGAATCCTGCTTGGAGGAATTGATAGAGGTTAGCATAATTGTGATGTGTCTTAGCACTCATTTCTTCCAAGCAGGATTTCCTCAACTTCTTAACAGAGCTCTTCACTTTTTTGGTATAGTTTTGACTAGATCTATTTCTTTTTTGTGGCTGAAGGGAGTTCTACTCATTTTGGTCTTTTGTTAATTGTGAATATAGTTTTTTGTTTGTTTGTTTTTGTTTCTTGGATTGCACATGTTGGCAGTTCTATGATGCCAAATAAATTCTTTCCAAGTCTGAGGCAAAAAGAAAAGTCAATAAATTAACATTATATTATTTCTTGCTCCAAAGATGTATATTTGACAATAAAGCTGAAATTAAAAACAAAGTAAAACTCACAAATAGTGTTATATGGATGCTTCAAACCCTGAGTCTGTCTCTAAACTTCCATATGATTTTTGAATAATTCTTTAATAATTGTAAGATATAGATTAAAGTTTTTAATCTAGACTTAATAATATGTTAAACCTGAGCTTTTCTTTTACGGTTGAGTTATGTTTAAGTTAGGTACCTCAGATTCTGGACAATATAAAAAAGTTGATAGTATACCTTGATTAATTTATAAAAATTAGCCTTACCAAAAAATTAAAGCACATTCCTTTTCATGAAGAAGTGGTATGAGGCAGAAATTAATAAGCACCAATTGGCAATAGAGGCATGGTGGTGAAACAATGTCCCACAGCATCACGTTTAGTAAATATAGTACATTTAACTTCTCTGCATTATTGATTTCTCTTAAAAAGGACTTGTATTATGGTATGAATTTTCACTAGTCAAGCATGTAAGCTGTATCAACATGAATTCCAGGTATAATAAATTATAAGTTGCTTCCTTCCTTTTAAAGTAGGATTACTGGCACATAAAGGAATTTAAGGGGTGGCATTATTCTTGTCTGGGAACACATCTCTTTTAGATGAGCTCAGCCTCAGTAATGCTTTAATTTGCAGAGATAGCTCTGACAGTGAGGTGCTTGCCAAAAAAGCATGAGGTCTAAGTTCAGTCTTCAGTGCTCACTTACAAGCTGGGTAAAGTTAGGCATGCCTGTGGTTCTAGAACTGGTAGGTAGGAGACAGAAGTATCCATGGGGCTTGCTAGAAAGACAGTTCATTCAAATTGATGAGTTCATGGTTCAATAAGAAATCCTATGTCAACACATAAGGTGGAGAAACAATTGAATAATTATATATTGACATGTGAGTTCTGCATACATATGCACTGGTGCAAATACACACACAAATATACACAAAAAATAAACAAAAGGATGATGTATTTCTCATCTCTCTATCTTTTTAATTGAATATTCCAAGTGTTGCACATTGCTGTATTCAGAAATATTTGCTGAATCAATGACTAAATGAAGAAAGAAACAAAAATAACATTATACAAAAATTTTCCTGTGAAATAAATGTAAAAGTAAGTAGCTTTTCAAAAAAAGACCAAAATCAGAGCTCAGCTGTTTCAAAGGCCTCAGCTACCCTGGGTAATTTCCTGTAGTCTGTGCCACTGGCATTCCTATTTGGTAAGATTGGGACGATAGTGCAGTAGGGTTAATGGTGTCTATTTCTAACACAATCCCTTTGATTTAAATCCACATACATTTCAGTGATGGTTCAGCTTGGTTAGTCTTGCAAATTAAAGCATTACTGAGGCTGAGCTCATCTAAAAGAGATGTGTTCCCAGACAAGAATAACGCCAATGGTCAGGATCATGAGTGTATTCACCTAGAAAATAACTGGTGTCCCTTGAGCATGAGATAATGATGCTCATGTATTGATTCCATATTTCTTAGAAGCTTTAAGGTATTTTTTTGCAATACATGGAATTTTTAAAGGAAAAGCAGACATCAGGCACTCATGCTCCGAGCCTCACTGCAGAAATTCATATACACAAAAAGAGATAGCTGCACATAGGTATCTGAGAGCATGCCTGCTAGCCTGTTATGCATATACAATAAACTGGAAATAGGGCAAGCACATAACCCTCATATTTATGTTGTTGAAAGAAATGAGGTGATATGAAGTCAAGTAGAGACTGAAAAATTTCATATCTGAATTAGCCTAATGAATTTTTCAATAGTATGAGTTGTCAAGTTTTTCCAAATTAGCATCTTGCTTTGTTATGTTTATACTTAAGAAAACCGACATAGATCTATTTAAGCTGCAAGCAATATCTTTATTTGGCCATGAAGGCATTAAGAGATCTAACAAGCTGATTAAAATGATAATGGCACTGAGACCTATCTCTTCTGCATGTATTGGCTTTTTGGGAACTTATTCTATATGGATGCACATCTTCTTAGACCGAGATGGGGGAGGGGCTTGGGCTTCCCATAGGGCAGGGTATCCTGCCCCATATTAAGGAAGCAGGGGGAGGGCGGTGGGGTAGTGGGGGAGTGGGAGAGCCGGGAAGAAGGGGAGTAAATGTAAATTTTTCTTTTAACAATAAAAAAATAAATAAATTAAAAAATAGCAAACTATTATCATTTAAGTAATTGATGATAAAATATTTTCTGTACTATGCTGTCATATAAATAATGACAGTATTAGCTCACAATGAGTATCCTAGAAGCTAATAAGTTAAGGGCATGTTGATAAGTTACAAAGATTTCAATTTTGTAGAAAAAAAGAAATTAAACTTTAGGCACTGAAATAAATGGTTTTTGTTGTACCAATATTTAAAACAAAATTATTTGTTTTCATATGGTGCCCTGAGGATGTCAAAAGCAAAGGAAAAACAAAAATCAAAATAATACTAATAACCAAACCACTTAAAGAAGTATAGCTCACCATCAACTTACAATTACATATTTTTAGATTTATTTTTGATTATTAAAATAAAATAATATTAAAGATAAAAAGATAAAGGCTTTTAATAAATATCTTGGTGGTTAATTGGTGTCGGAGGGTCCTTCTGTATTTCTGTTGCTTTCGTTGATTGAATAAAGATGTGTTAGCTGAGAAAAAATAGTTATGAAAGTTCAAGAAATTATATAGTTGATCATGGAGAGAGAGGCTCTACTCCTAATACTGGGAAAGCAGGGGAAAGGGAAAAGACGATGGGAAATTCAAGGTTATGTAGACTGGTATGTCTACATAAGCAAGTTCAAGGCCAGAAAAGCTATGTGGGAAATCCAAAAACCAAAAAGGATATTGTAATGTAAACTGGAAAAAAGTTCAATATAAAATATATAACATAGAGAGAGGTAAACTAAATGGTTACACTCTCATTAAAAGAAGAGGTGTTCAAAATAAGTGGAATACCAAGGTAGTTTTTTTTACCCTGTCCAAACGGTACTATGACCTCTGTTGTAACAACAGCAAATTTAAATCATCAGTAGTTTATCCTGTTGAGGTAGTAGCTGCTTCATAATGAACTCTGGGTTTGACTTCAGGCATGAACCACAGATATAACTGATGTGAGTGAATACTATGAAATTTCCTTGCATTTTGAGAGGAAGCTTTATTTTATTCAAACATTTCTTCAAATATTTATTTTAAGAATTGAAAGATTATGCTCAGCTTAATTTGGAAAGATGGTCAAACCATACCACTTGATTCTATGGAAACCTGAGAAAGCCGAGGTTCATCTACTAGCCAGTCCAGGGATTTACATGGTTACTGAAAAGCAAGGCATTAAAGAACTAGTGGAATGGAAGAGAACTGATGTCTCCTGAGTAGTATTTGGTGTTGTTTTTTTCTTTAATCCTCCTGTAGAAAATTATCTGGTGCTAAATAATTTACCAAAACTATGATTATATACCTTATATTTTGAAGACTAGGAGGTCTAGGATATAGGAATACAGGTTTGGTGTCTGATGGAAGATACTTTGCTGCTTTGACATGAAGATGAGCAAGACACTAAGGAAAATGAGCAAGACACTAAGTATTCTCCATCCACTCTCTATGAGGGAAGAAAGCTTATCCTGTTCCATCTGGCTGGCTTCCACTTCAGGCCCTCAGTCCCTCTGTGAGGACTCTATCTTCATTATTTAAATACCTGTTGAAAAGCTTTTAATAAGTATCTTGGTGGTTAATTGGTGTAGGAGGGTCCTTCTGTATTTCTGTTGCTTTCATTGGATAAATAAAAAGACTGCCTTGGCCTTTTGATAGGGTAGCCCTTAGGTGGGCGGAGTAAACAGAACAGAAGGCAGGGAGAGAGAAGGCACTGCAGATATGCCATGTTTCTCCAGCCTGAGATGGACATAGGTTAGGATCTTTCCCAGTAAGTCATGACCCTTGGTGAAACACAGACTATTAGAAATGGGTTAGTTTAAAATGTGAGAGTTAGCCAATAAGAGACTAAAACTAATGGTCCAGGCAGTGTTTTAATTAATACAATTTCTGTTTGGTTATTTCGGGTGTAAGTTAGCCAGGTGCAGGAACATAGTCTGCTTGCTCCTGGAGCTGGGCAGCAGATCCTGCTCACCTCTCACGCAACAGTTAGTGAGAGACAAACAGATTTGTAGGGAAACCTCAGATCATAATATAAAACTGTTTGGGTAAAATAAAATTTAAAACGATGCACTTGTCTTAACTGTCAACAATATGATCAAGAAAACTTGATTTATTAATATGAAGTATATATTAACATATACAGGAAGTTAACACCTCCTGACAGAGTTTTATGCAATAATGGTTTGAGAGACTCATAAAAGAATAATTGATGCTATATTTTTGGGTGAAGAATGGATCTCATGTTTAGAGCCTTTCTGTTAATTTTATGCACTATCAATGGGATTCACTGTAGTAGGCTATTGTCAACATAGAAGCAACCTTACTCAGGGTATAATACAAATGAATTAAAAAGAATATTTCTTTTAAGAGTTATACTTCCGAAGATTTAAACCAGGTATACTAATGAAGTTATGTCAATGCCAGCATTCTCTCTCAGCTGCATCAGAGCAACTGGGAGAGTTTGTAGGAGTATCTTTATAGCAGACTGTACATTCATTTTGTCTCACCCATTCTTTTGAACATATTTGACTCATCTCACTGTTAGAAGATGCAGAGAAATGGCATGAATCTATTAATATATTAAAGAAATCATCTGCCCATAATTCTATTTTAATCCTCTGTTTAACACAAGGACAAACTTTACCTATATTGCTTGTGTGTTTTAACAGCTTTGTTATCAAGTATGAAGGTTGGTATAATTACTGTGAGGCACTAGTGGCCCTGACCACCACCCCAGACTATTTTTCTGGAGTCTCAGGAAGCTAAGTTATGGCCTACAGAGAAAAAAAATTCCATACTAATCCCTGAGCTTTCTCCATGATTAGGACACAAAATCCTATCAATCCCAGGCCAACATGGATATCCCCCCTCCACAAAAGAAATGCATATAAAACTTTATTCCTATTGATTTGTTTGCTGCTTCTCTCGTAGACAGAGACAACTATCCTCTTGTTTCTTTCCTAATAAATATCTTGTGTGAGGTTTGGTGTGCAGTGTTACTTTGTGATATTTCTTACCTTCTGACTACCAGGATATATTTCCCTTCAGAACTGTAATACTTGCACTGGAGAAACATTTTCACTTAGAGTCACAACATTTGCATTGGTGATATCTTCTCCTTCAGAGCTGTAACAGAGAGTTGTCAGAAGAGAGAAAAAGAGAGAGAGATAATGAAGGGGAAAGACAAATTAGTGTAGGAGGGTCTTTCTGTATTTTTGTTGCTTTCATTGGTTGAATAAAGAGACTGCCTTGGCCTTTAGATAGGGCAGCCATTAGGTGGGCAGAATAAACAGAATGGAATGCTGGAAAGAAAGGAAGTGTGGCAGATGCCATGCTTCTCCGGCCCAAGATGGACTTAGATTAGAATCTTCACGGTAAAATCACTACCTCATGGTGACTTACAAACTATTAGAAATGGGTTAAAATAATTTGTAAGAAACACATAAAATAATATGTAAAATAATATGTTAGCCAATAAGAGGCTACAAGTAATGGGCCAGGCAGTAATTTAATTAATACAATTTCCATGTGGTTATTTCGGGTATAAGCTAGCTGTGGTGAGATACAGCCCTCTGCACCTATTAATACAGTTTGGCTCCCAATGTTGGGCTCGAACCCATGGCCCTGAGATTAAGAGTCTCATGCTCTACTGACTGAGCTAGCTGGGCAAAAAGTAGGCCCGCAGCCAGGAGCTATGTGCCAGGAACATGGACAACTCCTCGGCAAGGACACAGCCCACACTCATCGCAACAATAAATCAAACTAACATGCTCATTTCTGCATGGGCCAGGGGCTGATAGCAAGGGACTAGATAGCAGACCAACACTGAAGAAGTGACAGATGCGTAGACACACGAACAAGCTTATGTTGTGCTTCACCTTACATTCTCCAGAAAGAGTGTGCAATAAGAAGTAATATTAGAGTAAAAGGAAAACATGTTGGATGATGCAATGTACAGAGCTGAGCAGCATTCGATACAATGTCTTACTTCATTTACTGAGAACACCTTTAGGGAAGTTTTCCACTTCTCATGCCAAATTAGAGCAAAAAAATGGAATTAGATGTTTCTTCAGGCCTATCTGTTTTGAAAAAAGATGTGACCTGGACATATTGATAAGCACATTCTTAAGTTAAAAATAGTAGATGCTAAGCAGGTCCTACTAGAAGCAGAAGCTGTTGGGAAGCTAATCCTGAAGAATGTGTAGACACTCCGGCCATACCAGAACTAAAACTCATTGTGCCAACATGAAATTGATTAGCACATAAAATAGAAAAAGTTGAACTTGAGTCCCAAGAGCATGTCCAGCAAGAAGGACAATGTAACAGTATCCTTTTAATTTTGCTGTGCTTTTTTTTCAAGTTATATCAAATATAGTATTATTTGTATTTAGGGGTGTGTGTGTGTGTGTGTGTGTGTGTGTGTATGTGTGTAGGAACAATTAGTGAAAAAAGAGGGCATGAATTTGAAAAAGACAAGGAGAAGGGATGGTCTCAAAGGAAGGAAGGGAGAAAGATATAATGTATTACAATAAAAACTAAAATGAATGACATAGATACTAACTGCAATAGTTAATAATCTGCTTTATTGGAAGTTTTAAAGCCTACTTCATATTTATTTATTTACCTGGTATTTATGTGTGTATTTATACAGGTGCCTATTATGGCAGGGGTGTATAGGTCAGAATACAACCTGAAAGAATGCATTCTCTCCTTCTATCATGTGGTTTCTTAAAAACTGGCTCATCAGCCCCTAGAAAGTAACTAGTAATAGCTGTCATTCGGCCGCTCTTTAAGAGTTTTGGGTTGTATTTGACATTATTGTCAAATTAGCTATTACATTATTATTATTATTATCATCAGCATTGCTACTATCAGTATTTTTTTGTCAGAATAAGCTTAGATAGTGAGTGATAGAGTAGAAAAAGGCACCATTCATAGAACATAGAACTCAAATCCTCCCTCAGACGGCATACAAGTCTTTGGTCTTGAATTTCCAGTTAATTTTTAAATCTCATTCAAAACTATCTTATTATGCCAATGCGAAAGTAATAGATTCATTTTTTTCTGTGTGGTTTAGGTGTTTTCTACAGACTCAGAATTACATCAGAGAGCCTATTACTGAACTTCACAAATTAAAGATCTTCTTATTCTAATATGTTTGAAAAAGAGTGCTTTTAAAATGCAACTTGATTTGTTTTTTTAAGTGAGACTGTTTTTACACTAAAATTGTGGCTTTCCTAAACTTCACTGTGAAGCCTAGGTTGGCTGTGAACTTATAGTAATCTTCCATTCTAAGACTCTCAAGTTCTTGAATCAATGGCTCACAAGTGTGTATCACCATGTCTGGGGTTAAAATTCAGATTCCTAGCCAATAAATCTAATTTGGAGCCAGTGATAATGTAATTTCCAAATCTTTAGTAGAAAGTGTTATTGCCTGCAATTTAAGATTTCTTTAATATTAAAAGCCTTGATCAGTCACTAAACAGTACTGTTATGGCAATATATGAAGATTTTGAAATCCTGGTGTGGTAATTTGAATATACTTTGGCCTCTATAATCTCATAGAGAGTGGTACTAATAGGACAGGCTTCTTTGTTGGAATATGTATGACTTTGTTGAAGAAAGTGTGTCACTGTGGTGGGAGGTTTGAGGTTTCTTATGCTCAAGATAATACCTAGTGTATTAATTGACTTCTTTTTGCCTCCATGATGCTATGCACCCGGTTATGATGATGATGATGGACTGAACCTGTGAAACTGTGAGCAACCACTCCAATTAAGTATTTTGTTTATGAGTTGCCATGGTCATGGTATCTCTTCATAGCAATAGAAACACTAACAAGGATAGAAATTGGTTTCAAGTTTGAGCAGTGAATGAACAAGGAGGTTATTAGTGACAATAGATTCTGCCTCCAAACTTGCATGTTACCTGTGAGCCCTGCTCTAGAATGAGACCTATTTTGTCAAACATGATAAAATTTTATCTACTCGTTTACTGCATGCAAAATATAAATATCAGTCGTAGGTGTAAAAAAATAAGTCACATGGACAGGGTTGAAATATTGATAAAATTGATGTCTGAGATTTAAAATATTAATAAATGATTTACTTGGAAAATTTATTTTCTTTTTTAACTCAACCTGTAACATTACAATAAAAAATCCAAATAAGAAATGGAAGTTACATATATACCCTTACTATCACTATAGTTCAAACATATTATTATTATAGTAGAAAATATTAAGAAGTCAACAGCAAACAAATGCAGTCACTAGTTCTCAGTATAAATCTATAAGACAAAACAATATTTAAGGCTTTACATTCTAACCTGTTTAAAGGTAAACATCAAGTGAAAGGCTTGGTTTTCATTATTGTTACCTGAGTTTCAAGAGTCATTTTAACGTATATGCAAAAGTAGTTTGCAGTCTTGACTACAACTCTCCCCACTCTGTCTTTTACACCAAACTCAGAGAAAGTAAATTAAGGCAGCAAGCAGGGCTTGCATCTGGAAGTTACACTCCTGAAAGGTTCACCCTGCTGACACACTGCTGTAATACATTGCACAATGACTGCACATCTTTGACATATTGCTACAATAGATCAGGAATATGGTGACTGACAGAAGCATATGTCCCAGAGACAGCTCGCTGCACGGTGTTTTATTTCTTTCCTTTCATTTATGAGTGTTTAGCTTGAAACTAGAAAGAAACAAATTGACAAATGTAGGAGGATATTGCTGAAGCAGCCATCCCAAAAGACTGTTGAAATAATAGCTTTCAATTGAGAAGTCTCAGAGGTTCTCTCTGCTTCTAGTCCTTCCCAAAGGGGTCCTTAAGCCACATAAAAAATTTAATTCTTATAAATTAGATTTTGTAAATTCAGGCTCTAGTTTTTCTTCCTCATTTTTGACTGTATAAATACACAGTGAAAGACTTCATCTGCATATCCTCATTTTCCTACTGAGCTATTATGAGCCGTCTTGAGAACTGGAATTATAGACAATTAAAATCAAAGTAATTACCTAGTAGGCTGTTGCATCATGCTTTGAAAGGAAAACATTTATTCTGTCAGGCTCCCAGTCATTGATATTAACTTAAAATTGATGCTAAGGTGTGTATGGCTGTTCATTGTTCTTTCTTCGTCACAGTTGTGCTTGCTCATAGATCCTGAGATCTTGTATGCAGTGGGGAATATGTCGACACATGACAGTGTCAGAATTTTCCTCTGTTTTTCTTATAGCTATCTAAAGAGTTGTGTGCAATGTGAGATTCCAATTGATCAGAAGATTTTATTGAAGAACAATGTATTTTCTTCAATATTTTTTTATATTTATAAACTATTTATAAATGAGACAAACTCTATCACTCCCCTTCCATCCCCAAGGAGAGAGGAAACAAAAATAGAACTTTTTTATTCTTTTATACTATGTAGAAAACTCCTAAACACTTACCGTACCTATTCAGAATAGATGTTTACTTTGTCATAGATTAGACACATTTTACATATCTTTCATCTTATACAGATAGAGAGATGTATTCATATTTGATGAATAGTTCTTTTTGGCATTTGAGATATTGGTCAGCATTTATAAGACCTTGGTGCTTAATCTAGAAATGTCATGCAAATGCCATTTGAACTCATCAAAGTATAAGTTTTTATTACCTCTTGGACCATATAAAGTGCCATCTGATTAATTTTCCTCTTCTAGGAATAGTAGAATATTTCCTAAAGAGGAGAAATTGATTTCAGTTATTACTTTCATCTAATATTATTAGGTCTGATAGTACAAGACCTTTTTGCAGCAATAAGACTTTTTAAAGATGCTTTAACACAGTATTATACAATTACTGTACCTACTTGAAAGGGAATTAAATTCCCCTTCTTCTCAGTTCCCCTTCTCTTACAAAGTAGAGACTAATCAAAAGAATACCTGTCCCTAAGGGAAGTTATATTCCAGCAGGAAAGCAAAAAAGAAATAAGAAAATGGGCTTTGATAGTGATAAGTACTTGAACCAAAAGGATGTATAGAGCTTAGACAGAAGTGAAAAAAGTCTCCAGTAAAGTGACTAGAAAAGATGAGAGAAAGTAGGCAGCACAAGGAAGCAAGGGCACGAGACTGATGGCAGGCTGAAGAACACTCTAGGCAGAGAGAGTTGAAAGGAGGAAGATTTTGAAAAGAGGAGGACAGAAAATAAGGATGGGGTCAGGATGGCTGAAGAGAAAGCAAAATGGGAGTGTATAGAGAATATGAGAGATTTGGTGTTCAGTTACTGGAAGAAAAGGAGGGTGTGAATCTTATGGTTGGAGAAAGAAAAAAAACAAAATCATATACTTAGGCTAGTACATTTTTTATGATTATTAAATGACATATTTTTATGTAAGATTGCAAAAGAATGATAAACATTGTAGAGTCATTTATTTCAGTTTTTCTAGGATCATGAAAATTGTTATTATTACTTTTTATTATATCAGTTTTTCCTGCTACCAATCATGGCCAAAATTTGAAAGTCAGGATTCTTTGAAAGATTAGAATTCTATCTGAGTGGTACAACACTTACCTAAAATATATAAGGATGTGTTCAGTACCTACCAGCACAAAATATAATTAAGTTGGAGCTCATACAGGTGCCTCGATGATCTCTGTTTTAGTTCCCGCCTCTAGGGTCCTGCCTTGTTTGAATTCCTGCTCTGACACACCTTCATGATGGACTGTGATACAGATATTTAAGATGAAATAAACTCTTTGTTTTGAAATTGTTTCTGGTCATGTTGTCTTGTTACAGCAATAGAAATTGTGACTAATACAAATTCAGATCCCTAAGTTTATAGTAGATACATTTTACAGTGAAAATGGAAGGGTAGCATTGTAAAAATACTATAGAAATGAGACTGACTTATTCCTGTAACCTGATGAGGCAATACCAGTAGTGTGAACTTCAAAATGTTTAGATTGGTGAATAAATGTCCTAATGCATGGTGTTGTAGAATGCTGTTTTTTGCTTATAGAACTCTGTGATTTGCAGTCGTCTCTTTTGAAATGGGCTATGTACACTACAGCATAAATTGCACTTCTGTAGCAATGGCTTCATTTTCGACAGCATATTTTATTTGATTATACCTTTACTAGTATTAAATACAAAACAAGTTAGTTAAAAAGTTTAACTTAGTTGAGTCAAAACATGTGAGTATATAGGTTTGAAGATACAAGCAAACATTAATATGATCCTGAGGGAGAGACAGGGTTCAATATTTTAATATTTTCAATATTTCAATATATGTTTCTTTGGTAACAAAATAGAATGATGAGTGAATGATATAATTAATACTCAACCTTTAGAGTGCAAGTCTGCCTTAAATAATTATCTCTTCCTGGTAGAGATAATTTCTCATGTAAAAATATTATAATGAAAAATTGATCAATTGTACTAACCAAGAATTATGGATGATGTGATATTAGTATAGGCTAACTCTTCCTTTGAGTACATTTATGAAAAGAAGCAGGAATGATTTATGTATTTAGGGAGTAGTTGAGAATAGATACAAGTAGTAGAATACAAAAAGACCAGGGAAATTGATTACTTTAGGAGTCTTAGTCACCTTAATAAAATAATTTACCAATGGACTCAAACAGAAACTCAAGGACAATTTTATTAGTTTAAAAGAACATTTCCACAGGGCAAACAGCTTCCTATCGGAGGAGAATTGAGGAGAGAAGTTGAAAAACTATTACACAATTTAGTTGGCACATAGGTCAAACTCTTATCTGAGAAGAAGCAGCCACAAAGTAGTGGAGGATACATTTAGAGACAAAGGAAGAAAGCTGAAATTATCATAAAAATAAGTTCAAGCCATCATCCAAAAGAAAGGAATGGAAAAAATGGGGAGCTCTTTTCTTGTTTTTCCAAAAGAAACCTCTGTTTTACTCTCAGCATTTCTTAGTTGTTTGTAGTTCTTTG
>JAQHUG010000182.1:3833377-3859487 GCA_028555095.1 Dicrostonyx torquatus
AAGGCCATTCAAGAGTTTTTTGCTTAACTCTAATTAATGTAAAACATGTATTCATCATAAAATGTTGCTCATTTGCCCCTTCATTGCAGGTGAGCTCTCCCCATGTGTAGTACTGAATGGAGGTTGCCATGATCTCTGCCTTTTAACTCCTGATGGAAGAGTGAACTGCTCCTGTAGAGGGGACCGAGTATTGCTAGCGAACAACAGATGTGTGAGTAAGTAATGATAATGTATGCAATATGCTCAAAATATGCAGAAACTTTGTTACTGCATTCATAAATTTGTAGTGATTCAGTTCTTTTATATCTGTTTATTCAAGAATTCAGCTCATTCTAGCATTTCCTAGTAGTTTTATGTGAGCCTATGGTTGGGGGCTGATTGTGTAAGGACCAGCTTTACAAGTTACTGTATACAGGATCATCAATTAAATTGTAGCTGCATCTTTGAGACTCTCACAATTATGAAATCAATTACAGTTGAAATGAAGTAGAATTCATACAGGAGACCAGTGGTCATGGAATAACCTCCTTCATAGTCTATGACAGTATGAAAATAAGAAAGAATGGCTCATGCAGCTTATTAGTAATCATTTTCAAACTGTTAATTAAGAATGTAACTTTGCATCCTTGCACAATGTTTATTAATCCCAAAGGCATTGCAGTCTTTAATTAGTACCCTTATTAAGAGCTAAATTTCCAAAATAAATGATTCAAGTGTTTCAATATTGTCATGAAAAATTAGCAAACTACATAGAAAAGGTTAATTTCCCTTTAGCACTGTAACTCTATATATGTGAAAAAGATGGAAAGAGAAATATCTTGTTGGAGATTGGTGAACTCATTTTTAAAACATGCTAGTTTTGTACTTCACATTTTTACTTTTTCCCTCATCATTCTTGTTAGAAAATTAACTGAAGTGGGTATGCCTACTTCTTGAAAATAGATATTTTTCATCTTTAACATCACACTTTTTAGTCCTTTATCTACCAGGAGGTTCTTTTCTTATATTTTCTGTGTGCCCTTTTGTTCTGTGAGCTGGTGCCACAATCAAGGGCACATCTTAGCAAAAAGCAAATTCTAGCTTATTATAGGACTGTGTCAAAACAAAGGAGAGAATGTTACAACTATCCATTGAATTTTAATGAGAATAAACAATTTGAATACATTGGGCCTCAAATCTCTAGAAATCTTTGTTTTCTAGCACCTTTCTGAACAGATTGGCTGACTACCTGAGTTATCTTTCAGTTTGCTTTGTGGGTTGAGTCCTAAAGATCAGGACCTGATGGCAGGTGCAGACTAGAAACATCAGTCATACATCAGTATCATTCATGTTTCTTTTACAGGTCATACTACAGTGAAGGGTTCAGAACATGGCTTTGATTTAAAAAAAAAAAAAAAGCAAAAGACTTTACAGTGACCAATAGAGACCTGTTGTGCAAAATTTATGTGTAACTGCCCCTAATAAGCTACAGGCTACCCTCTGCTGCTGAGAGGTGATGAGTCAAGTATGAAAGTGTTTTAAACATGCAGAGTTACACTGCTGTGGAATTGAAGTGTGGAACTGGGTCTCCCAAGGGCCAAACTGCTGTGGACAAATTTTTTATCAGCTATATGTCTATTTCGAAATCATGTGCTCTATCAGCAAAACTGCAAAGTAGCTGTGGATTACTACTGGTCAATTCATTGATGATAAAACAGAATATTTCTGACACATTTAGAGTCATATCTGGACTGGTTCACTTGCATTGTTCATGAATGTTAGTAGCGTCTTCAGTTCTCTAACTCATACATAAGGGTAAATGTAGAAAACCATTTGCTGGCCCAGTTGTATGTAAAATATTTAGGTATTTACATCCCGTACAATAGCGTTCACCTCATAAGATCCATCACAAAAACAGGAAAGGCAAGCATACTTCAATAAAACATTTCCCATATAAAGAAAGAGAGAAAATGATAACTTGTCTTTAGATGGAAGCAGAAATTCTGCAGGGTTGTGTATGACATGCAAATGTGAGCAAGAATTGTGCTTGTACATTATTTTTTTTTCATTATGTATATTTTCTGTTTTAATTCTGATTTGGTGATAAAACACACTGACTAAAAGTATCTTCAGGGGAAAATAGTTTATTTTATCTCCAAAATTACAGTTCATCATTGAGGGAAGTCAGAACCAGAACTCAAATAGGAAGCTGAAGAAAAACAATGGAAGGACACTGCTTACAGGTTGCTCATCTAGCTTTCTTACACAACCTAGGACCACTTTTCCAGGGATGGACTACCCACAGTGATCTGGGTCCTCCTCCATCAATCATCAAATAAGAAAACTCTCACAAAAATAGCTCAAGGCTAGTCTGATCTGGACAGTTCTTCAACTGAGGTCCTCTTTTCTGAAATTATTCTAGTGGTGTCACATATAGTATGCATACAAGCAACATTAGAGGGAGTAAGCATGTTATGTTCATAGGTTGATAAATATATACATAAAACAATTAATGAAAAGAGGACATGAGTTTGAAAAAGAATAAGGAGGGGAATGTGGGAGGCTTTGGAGAGAGGAGAGGGGATAGGAAAATTATAAAATTTACAATATACTATCAAAAATGAAAAACAAGAAGCAAACTAGAGAAAATAATGAAAGTATATGACTTGTGTGTAAACCCAACACAAAAAAATCATGACTGCTAGCACACCAGTCTAAATTTTGTACATTTCATGATCTAAGATAATTTTTCCCAATGATAATAGCACAATTATTAATGCATTTCCCTTAAGTTTCCTAGTAATTTTTAGATTTAAACCTTCTATTACTTTCTCTGAAATGATATTTTACTTTGGATGGTAACTGATATTTATTCAAAAATGGTGAAAAGTTCTACGCTCAATGAATTTAATTGAATAAATTAAACTAGAAGTTTTAGAAACATGTTTATGTATCAATATTATATTAAAAATGCAAAATTAAGGAATAATACAAATACACTGGAAATTTCAAGTAGCACTAGCAGACAACTTATTGAACAATTCTGAAAATTCAAAATTTTGGACAATAATTTGTGAGATTGGACTGTATCTCCTATAGACAACAACCCTAATTAAATTCAGAACTATTCAGACTTGATTTCTACATAAAATTTGCTTAGCAAATAGTGTGACAATTATACACGAGGACATTTCACACTGCAAAAAATTGCTGATGAATCTCTTTTATCACAATAAATATAAGTTATTAAGTTATTTTCCCTAATACATAACCTTAAAAGAGGAAACATGCCATGCTTAAGACAAAATTGACCCTTAGAAAAGGTAATTTGTACTTTGTCATTGTTGTCCCATATTTTCAATTTACAACAAATCGCATGAGATAGGTAGAGATTATGGAGCAAAGGAGAGAGAGAGCTCTTGTTCATTTCCCATGAACATCGTAGGGTTTTGAGATTTGATGGCAGGGCTGTGGTGGTAGACACTGTGAATATCAAGTTCCAAGCTGCATAGAGTCCTTTTTTTCTTTTCAACTTATTCACTAATTCCTCCAAAGGATTACAGGTGTTTCTTGGTAGGAAGTAGCGGTTTATTGTTTTTCCAGTTTTTGTTCTCAGTAATAACTGGCTTCTGGGTCTCAACAGCAGATAGTCGAGGAGAAAATCAAATTAGAATTAGGTCCAGTAGGGTCCATGTCTTGGTAAGATGACTCCCTGCCCATCATTAAGATATGGCCCTCTCTTTATGAAAAATTTTATTGCTTGGGAGAATAATAGTAACGATACACCAACATATTGTTAGAATACACAAAGCTTATTTAACTGGCTATTTTGTTTCAGTTTTGAGACAAGGTTTCACTATGCAACTTCAACCCACCTTGAACTACTATGACCCACAAAGGGTATGAACTTGTAATCCTCCTGCCTCAGGCTCCAGTATTCTGGGATTACAGGCTTTATAGGCATGAGCAACCATGCCTAAGTAATTGGCATTTTCTTTAAAGGCATTATTTTAAGACTGCTTCTCTATATGCCAGTTATAAAATTCAAGCTACTATTTTCCTCTGAATACATATGATCAATAAATGATTATCAAAACATGCAAATAACCATAATAGAAATAGAAATATTAGTCATAAAATACTTTACAAACAATACCCCAAAGACTTACAAAGATAAATTAATAATGACAGAAGTGTTTCAGCTCATTTTCAGTGAAGCAATATGATGAACTGCTATTTTTTATTTCATTTTATATGTTTATATAATAGTTTAATTTTATAATTAAACTTATGGAATATAAAGCTAATAATATATAATAATTTTCATTGCATAAATCCTTACTTTTAATTCTTTCAGCTAAAAACTCTTCTTGTAATATCTATTCTGAGTTTGAGTGTGGAAATGGGGAGTGTGTTGACTACCTGCTTACCTGTGATGGAGTCCCTCATTGTAAGGACAAATCAGATGAAAAGCTGCTTTATTGTGGTAAGTGTCGAATGAATACTTTATCACTGTAGAAAAATATTTCTGAGTTGATTCAATAGTTTTAAATGAGTTTGTCTGCCTCTATTTCATGTGAATGATTTCCTTAATATCTCCCCTGGAAATGTACCTCTGAGGCAAATTGACTAGACTTTGCTTGTCATAAAATGAGACCCATTATTATCTACCCAGATACCAGGGTATTTCCTGAAGAATATTGTTACAGTTTTCTACCCCTGAGTTGCAAATTAAAAGTGCATTGGAGGCAGTTTTGTAAAGTGCCTTGTAATTTTTATTTACCAATAATTTTAGGCTTTTATTCCTAAAATCCAAACTCAGAGATATGAATGAGTGGTGGATGCTTCAGACTTACTTTGTAGCAAGGATCCACACTCAGGCGAAGGCATGTTGAATTGATGTAAAGGTATTGTTCATTCCATTTTGTTTCCAGGAACATCATGGGACTAATGTCCTGTGAGGTGGAAACATAACTAGGTATGTTAGCCATGGTTCATAAGAAACATGGCTTTCCAACATGTGTGCCTCCCTGGTGGTGACAATAAGCAAAAATCATCCTCTGAAGGAGATTGTTTTTTCTGTCTTAGGATTCAGCAAGAATCTGTCTTCCTTTTCCTATTAATCTTTACTGTACAATTATCCAGATTCATCTTGAAAATAGTATGATTTATTTTAACTTTATAAAACCAACCGCATTAGATCTCAGTGCCATAGAAAATTTGGGTGACCTGCTGTATTTTCTACATTCTTGAGAAACAGCTTAGGTCTTCTGTATAATGACAACATACAGTATTTAATTTTTTGTACTATAATTCCTTTTAACATAGTGTCTTCCCTTTCAAATCTGTCTGAGTTGATGCAAATGACAGGTTTTCAGTCTTTTATATAAGTTCTAAGCATCCTGTTTTATACATAGACTATGCTTTCTTAATATTTCATCCTTGATTGACACTTTGATTTTCTGTTTTGGAAACTATAGTGTTTCAGTAAACAAAGGAGTGTAGATGCTGGTGCTATACTGTGGTTATTTCCATCCTTTGATATATATGTATAGTAGCATCATTGACTCATATTTATCATTTTTGAAATCTTCTCATAATATTTTCTCTAAAGATTGCAGTAAAAATAAACAAGTGTTAACTTTTATGTACATGTTGGCTGGAAATTGTTATTTTTTGATATGATAGTTATTCATTGTATGGTATTCTTGATAGTCAAGATTATATGGTATTTCATATTTTCACCTTGTGTTCTGCTGAGTCTTTCAAGCACTTTTTCATATACTTTTTGAGCGTTTAGACATTTTCCTGTTTATGTTAATAATGTTTCCTATTTATGTTAAATTAATGTTAATTTAAGCCTATTGGCTAATTAAAATTATATTGTTTGGGTTTTGCTCTTGAGTTCTTTATATTCTACATATTAATGAGTGTCATGTGTGTTTTATATTTTTCAGTCTCTATTTATGTTATGCTTTTTGCCATTTCTTTTCTTCATATATTTTGGGATTTATTTTATACATGCTTTTATATTGCTTTGAGCTGTAATGTTAGAACTCAACTTATTGTAATTTATTTTGCATCTTTCTGAGACTTGTGATGTTGGCACTGACAGCTATACAGTTTGTTCTTGGCATTTATCTGAGGCATCCCATGACTTTGGGCATATTGCATTTTAAATGTTTCCATTTGGTAGTTAAAGAAAATGTTATTTATCTCAGTGGATATTTCAATTTTTAGCAGAAATTTATTAATATTTCTGTGATTCTTTGATATTCTCATAGGGAATGCATGTTTTTTTAACTTTTTGTTATGAAATCCCTGTAAATATGAAGGCATTAATTGAAATTGTTGGATAGTAGAATTTTTTAATACTTCTGAGATAGAAACTTTTCCTTCCTTATTGAATACATGTTTTATGCTTTATTCCTGGAAAGCATGGGAGAAGTTTGAGAAACAATAGGTAGATACAATACTAGGCTACTAGTTAGGAAACACGAGGTCTAAAGGACTCAGTGAATGGTACCTAACAGACAGTGTAACTCAAACATTTCATACAGCACAGCACTGCTTTATGGATATAGATTCCATTAGTAAGGAGGTAAATTTTATGCCTGATTAGGAATCTCTAGAAATATTTCTATAGACCTCTAACTACAAGTTTTAATCTTTATTCCTAAGAAAATAGAAGTTGCCGAAGCGGATTCAAACCTTGTTATAATCGCCGTTGTGTTCCTCATGGCAAACTCTGTGATGGTGCAAATGATTGTGGTGATAACTCTGATGAGCTGGATTGTAAAGGTAAATATTCTTCCATAAGCTTGGAATGTCAGACAATATGACAGATGTTTATTAAACTTTCACAAATTTTGTCCCTGAGAAAATTGGGCTATGAAAACATCTGATGACATCTGTTACAAATACTTTGGGCACAGAACTGTAGACCACTGTATTAAAAAAATTAAGCCAGATTTAGTTATATGAGAAGCTCATGATCTCCTCCATCACATTGAAATAAAAAGTATTGATTCTGTGGAACCTAAGGGAGGATAGTTTTTGTCAGAGGATATCACTGAAGAGGAGCATTTTGGAGAAAGCCTAAAGAGAGGGTATAATGATACAGTTTGATTAAAGCAAGTATTCACGTTTCTAAATCAGTCAAAATTAATTGAATTTAAAAATGTATGACTACCTTCCTAGTGTCTATTATTTAGCTCACATTTAACTATTGTTTTTTCTTTAATTTTATTCTATCTACTTGTTTTTAGGATGTTTATGTCAGAATATTCCATAGGCAGAATTTTCTGTCCCACCATCTAGTTTCCAAATAATGAGAAAAACTTGTCATTAGTTATAACTGCTCAGCAAAGAGCTTAGCCTTAATACTATCTAGTCTTACAAGTTAAATGACCCATTTCTGCAGAATGCTTAATAAAAACCTAGAGATAGATTTTGGAATTCAACCTGAAGGTCACATAAGCAAAACAGTCAGCCACTGTCTCTTCCTTCTACCTGAGTCTGAAATGGGGATCCTGCCTCCTGGAATCTCAGAATGAGATTGTATCTGAGAGCTGTCTCCTGCCATCTTATACTGCTTTCTATGGCTGGGATTAAAGGTTTCTATGGCAAACCAGTGTGGATGCTGAGTTAAAGACGTGTGTCACCACTGCCTGGTCTGTTAGGCTGACCAGTGGGGCTGTTTTACTCTCTGATCTTCAGGCAAGCTTTATTTATTAAAATACAAATGAAATATTACTAAACATTTCTATTAATTTATGTGCTGATGCATGGCTCAAGGCTTATTATTTCATTTATTTCTATTTATCATTATTTGTTTCCTAGCTATAAGGCAGTTAGGTCTTTATTAAACTACAAGAGTGACACATCTCGGTGCACAAAGGGTTATTCCACAGCAATATTCAACACTGAATTTATTCTCTAAGAATGATTATCTTTGTTCTATTGTACCTACCCTGTCACTTCCTAATGTATGGGTAAAATAGTTAACTAGTAATTAAAAATAAGTGTATTTATCAACACATGTTTAAACATGCCATATACTTTGTTTCAAATATATTCAATGACTTTTAGTAAATTTATGCAATTTTGCATTCATTATAATCAATAAATTTCAGAACATTTATCTGAGTTCCTAATTCTCACTCTCATTGCCTACCACAATTTTGTCTTTTGTAATTTTACACAAATTAAGTCAAACAGTGTACATAGTCCTTCACGTCCTACTTATTCTATGATTTCTTAGTTTGTTTCTGTGTTAGCAGGTTGATATTTCTCACATGTCTACTAGAACAAATACTTAAATTAGACTTTCTGCTTCTACTCTTATTACCTCAATCTTATAAGGCCCTGCACCAGTTTCTGCATCAGTTTCCTAAAAACTAAAACATATAATCAAATTGAGTAAGATTATTAATATTATACTGAATAGTAAATAATAGTCACAAAATACATACCCTATATAAAATGACATGTTAGTGTTGCCGTTTTTAAAATTACTGACCAATGATGACCTTGAATGGAATACAAATACTTGTAGGTCAAATGACAATATGTCAGGCTAGTTAAAATCTGTACAAAACAAGTATTTCTAAAACAGTGTCCTTTTAAAATTCTGTCCATTTGCTGAACACTTTTTAAGTAAAATACACCAACTTAAACTGGGACACAAAATTAGGACATAATATATGTCTTCCTCTCAGGAAATTCACTGAAAATTTTAATCCCCCACTTGTTGTGGTTTCTAGGGTGTTATTGTGGACATTGGTTATTTAGGAATAGGATAAGCACAGATTAGTTTCCTTTGAAATTTGGAAATTTGCAAATGAAGCTATTCCAATGTCCTGAAAGCCAGAGTTCATCTAGTAAATCAGATAAGAATTATTGATTTTCAGACTCAGTAAGGAGAACAAGGAGAACACATCTGACAGTGTAAAGGACGGTTATTTTTAAATAATGAGTCAAAAGTATGTGCTAAATTTATTAAAAATTAAGCATAAAAGTCTAAATATATTGGAGGCACAGAGGAATAATCATCTTACAAATATTTTATTAGGAAAGCCCAATTGCTCAGCATTTTAAGTGCTACAGAGAAAGCAAGATGACAAATTTGACTACAAGTGCCAATTTATCTCGATGAATCAGAGGTCATTTACTGATTACACTGATGAAAGTAAGCTTAATGAAGTCATAGGAGAAACAGATCAAAAATGAAATTAGACAGAAGAGTGATAAGTAAGAGATTATTGATAGTGAATACAGAAACTTTTATAAAATATTGATGGAAAAGGAGAAGTATGAATTAGAGTTGGGATGAAATGGCTTAAAGGAATTACAGAATTGAGGAAATGTGCAAAAGATTCAAGAGATTCAGGGACTCAAGTGATTCAGAGAAGTCATGCAAAGCCGTACAGCTTGCAGGAAAGCCTTTTACTTTATTGTCACCTGAGGTTCAAAGGAAGGAGATCCAATGTATTTTCAAAGTAAGTAATTTCATATTCCCTATAAAATTTTAAGAACAATAAAAATTATAAGATATTGAAAGTAGGCACATGGAAATTGATAAACATTTAAAAGAAAGAAAGAATGAAAATTATATGAAACTAAGGAATGGGTATTATCAATGTGGTAGCTCACGGAGGTGTGAATGCATTCGATTAGGTTACTGGTAAAAATAAGAAAACAGAGCTTGAAGTAGCTAAACAAAAGTTTATGGAAAATCTGTGTCAATTCTTTTTTTCACAAAAGAAGCCATTGGAACTTAATGCAACTCTGTTAGTTAAGGGTTTATTGCTGAGAAGAGACATCATAATCGCAGCAACACTTTTATAAAGTTACATGTTTAATCTGGGCTGGCTTAGAAATTTAGTCCATTGTAATCATGGTGGGAAACATGGTGGCATGCAGGCAGACACAGGGCTCGAGTGATAGCTTAGAGTTCTACATCTGGATTCACAGGTACAGGATATGCAAAAAACACTGGGTGTAATTTGATCACCTGAGACCTTAAAGGCACCCCTTGACACTTTTCTGCCAACAAGGCCATATCTACATCATTTAATCTGTTTACACTGGAGCCCCTTCCCTCCTCAAATGGTATATTTTGTATTTTTCCTTGCTCAGTTTTTTCTTCCTTTTCATTATAAATTTACATAAGGATGTACATTAAGAACCATATGACAGAGTCAAATTTAAGTAGTTTGAAATTTCCTTTGCTGATGCAAGTAACCCAAAACTTTTCCATTTAGCCTAAGGCAGATGTCTTGCACAAGGTTAAAAAAAAAAAAGCACATTCTCAACTAAAATAACACAAGAACAATCTCTAGGCCACATACTAAAATTCTTCTTTGAAACCTCCTAAGCCAGACCTTTAATTTTAAAATCACCTTAAGCACCACTGTCTCCATATTCCTACCAGCATGGTTAGCTAAGCCCCATTTAAAGCATTCCTCTGATTTCCTAACTCAAAGCCCCAAAGCCTACATGTTTCCAAGTTAAAACAAGTTCTACCCATTACAACAATACCCTCTTCCTGGTACCAGTGTCGGTCTGAGTCAGGGTTTAATTCCTGTGAAGAGACCTCATAACTACACCAGCTCTTATAAAGGAAAGCATTTATTTGGGACTGGCTTACAGTTCAGAGGTCAAGTCCATTATTGTCATGGTGGGAAGCATAGCAGAGCGCAGGCAGACACAGTGCTGGAGAGGTAACTGATAGTTTTACTTCTAGATGCATAGGCAGTAGAATTAGAATGTCACAATGGTTGGGGCTTGACCATCTGAGAACTCAAAGGCACGGTGGGTGACACAAGTCCTCTAATAAGGCCACATCTCCTAACTTAGGTGCCAATCCCCATGGTTCTATGGAAGCCATTTTTATTCAAATCACCACAGCTACTATGTGTTTTCTTGAAAAAAGTAGTTTGTCTAAAAATGGTGTTTGGAATTAGAAAATATTGTGTCTACTGCAATGATAGGTATTTGTAAAGTTGTAGTGTGTTTAAAGAAGAAAGTCATAAAATATAGATGAAATACACTATATCTACTTATGTCTACAATAGTGACTGCCAAAACAGTACACATTAAAAAGCAGTATTTTCCTTTTTTAAAAAACTTTGACACCTCTTTTACAGTCAGTCACAAAAGTGCACTGAGAATTAGACTTGGTAACAATGTTTCTTTTTTGGTAATGATAAAATAAACTTCATAGCAGTTGGTTACCTTAATTCAAAAAAGGATAGATATTGACTTTTTTTACTATAATGCTAGGTATTTGAAATCAACATTCCTTTAATCAAGGCTTAAAATCATTGTTAATTTTTAGAAATTAATGTATTTATTCAAGTTGAGTAATTCCTATTTTAAAAAAACAGGTTACTTTTTTGAAGAAAACATTACTTATCACAGTTTGATTTTTCTTTCAGCTGTGTTTGTTAATATAACTTTCCTCTTAGGTACCTAGCAAACTACGGAAGGAGAATCTTGCTAACTGCATTTCATATAAATCCAGTTCCTATTGATTCAGTTGTTAGTTTAACAAAATGCTCCCTCACTGCATAAGATAATATATGAAGAATCAGCGGGAGATAACAAAGTTATCTTTCCAAGTCTTCCGATTATTCCTCTCTCAAGAGCCAGTACAAACCTAGGATGTCTTTACTGCACATATAAACACTTTCTAATATTACTGTTGAAAAATAAATTCCTGGCTTGACAAGACATTCTTAGTAGTGTTACACAAATATTATGGGAATAAAAAAAACACTTTCGGATTGAATTTTACACTCCAAAAGTAAAATCCACACCTGACAACACTATCAGGGTGTTGAACCTGCTGCTCTATGTGTCATCGACCCTAGAAGAGTACCTGCTTTTTTTTCTTTACCCTGTTAAACAGATGTATTATGAACCTGACTTTTAATAAATTATTTTCATATCCATAGTTATTAGATTGGTCAACAATCATCAGAGAAGTTTCTTTTTGAAGTAGATGGTGATTAACACAGACACGTTTGGTAGAGGTGTAGAGAATAAGAAAGTGTTGAATGGGCATCTATATCACACCTTCTCCTATTGCTCAGGCATCATTGTAGAAAAAGGAATGAAAAGATATTAAAAGTCAGAAGGGGTCAATGACTACAAAGAAACAATGTTTTCTAACATAGCACACCAGATTCATATATGAACTCAAAATGCATGTAAAAGCTTGTATAAGACCTGTGCTACCTCTGACCAAATAATACTCTAACATGGAGAGTGATCCGGGTATAGAGTCCTATTCCTTGCTAAGGTTCAGTTGATGACTCCTAGAGAAGTAAGGTTAGTGTTTTTTAAGGATGCAATCTCTAGTTAGTTTGTCCCTTTCTAAAGAATGCCATGTGCACAAGTTGTATTTATGGGTTAAAAATAAGAGGATATAAAGTTGGGTGGTAGGAAAGGGGAGTTGAATCTAGAAAGAATTGAGGGAAGAGTTCAGATGGAGCTCAGGAAACCAATAGAACAGGAGCAGAAGGATTGTATGAGCCTGAGAGGTTGAGCATTCCAGGAGAACACAACCCATGGAATCAACTAAGCAGGCTCTTAAGGATTAACAGAGACCGAAGCCTCAATTATGGAGCTTGCATGGGTTGATGCTAGGCTCTCTGCTTACATGCTGTGCTTGGTTTTTTTTTTTTGTTTGTTTGTTTTTTTGATTTCCTAAACTAAATGTGGGGCTGTTTCTGACTCTTCTGCCTCCTCATGTGACTCTTTCCCCACTATTGGGCTTCCTGGTCCAGTCTTGATGTGAGGGTTTATGCCTAGTCTTATTGCATCTTGTTATGCCTTGTTTGTTTGAAAACACTGGAAGCTCTGCTCTTTTCTGAAGAGAAATGGGGAAGCAGTAGTTCCAGGAGAGTGGGTAAGTAGTGTGAGGTACCGAGAAAACGGGAAGGAGAAGAGAATGCAGTCATGATGTATTATATGAGAATAATACATTTTGAAAAAAAGATCAAATTAGATTGCACAAAATTTTCAAAGAACTAATAAAATGAGGGAAAACCAAGCAAAATATTAAATGATATATTTAAATATGTGGAGTTAGGCCTCTTGGGGAAACTTCTAACTCCAGTTACTCAGGAAGTTGATGCAGGAGGATTATGAATTTCCTTTCCATTTATGCTGCAGTTTAAATTTAAGGACAGTTTCACAACTTAGCAAGACCCTGTTTCAAAATGGAGAATAAATACATCTCAGTAGCAGAAGGCTTGCCTAGATTAGACAAAATCTGAGACTGGATTCTCAGGACTAGGGAAAACAAAAACAAAGTAAAAATGATCAACTTAAAAGCTGAGATCTGAGTAAACATTGGTCAGAGATTAGGGTAAAACTCTTTGCATGCTGTTGACATTCTTACATGTTATGAATCCGTAGTGGTTATTAGGACCCTTTTACTGTAACTCTAATCCACAACAACACAGTGCCAATACGTGTTATAATTGCTTGCTTTGCATTTCTTCTCTTTTAAGCAGAGAGGAAAATCCCTGAATCTTCATCCCTGTAAAGGTTTTCCTTTCATTACTCAGAGATTAGACCTGAAGAAGTCTCACAAAGCTTGTCATTTTGTATTTCTCTTATTGTTGTGTGACACGTTGAGTGATTTGATCTGGACAGGACCGACATAAAGTGTCACCATGTTGAGATGAGTGTAAATTGCTTCCCTTGGGAAGGACATCAGTGTCCTTGGGCCACTGGAACACTTTCAGGTGGACCAGAGCAACAGAAATTCTGAGACTTCCTAAAGGAGAGATGAAGGCTGCCTGTTTTTTCTATTTGTTTTGTCTTCGTTTTCAAAGGTGCTCAGAAAAATATTGAAAGACTCACCAACAATAATCTAATCTAATATATATATATATTAGTATATATATATATTTATAGTCATAACTCAAAGACAAATTAAGAGTTGCTCTGTGTTTGTGCACCTTGAAAAATTAAGCAGTTATGGAATAATTAAATAGAAGGTGTGAATGAAAGTAAACAAATTAAAATTACTACAGAAAAATTAAAGTCCATTCGTGTTTAAATCCCCATGTCAGATTCTTTAGCTGCAGACAGCATGGAAAGTGAGAAGAGATTATCAACTTTAGTTATTTGTAAGAATTATCCCATGAACCACAGAAAGACCTATTGATTTTATGTATTTTTAATCTCGTAAAGTATTTTAATTGACAAAATAAAAAGAAAGTCGAAGAAAAAACAAGGAAAGTGTATTGAAGAATCAGTGGCTTTGATTTTTATCATACTGCTCCCTTTCATCCACTGTCCCTGTCAGAACTTATTTTGTGGTATTTCATTTCTATTCCCAGTGTGATGTGGTTGTATTCTTACTAGTGTTCTATAGACTAATGACTTTTATTGAACTATCTGGAGGGAAAAGCTGAATATTTCACACTTGGCCTATCTTTATTTGAACCAAATAGTTTTCTTTTCTCTCTTATTCAAGACTTTTAGCCCAGGGAAAAATATCAGACAACTAACTTTTTCACCTATTAAATTAGAAATTTCAGTATTTCTTGCACAGAAACTACCCTAAAAATTCAGTTGAATCAACATACAATGGGTTTTGATTTTTCTTTTCCAAAATTGAAAATTTTTTGCTTATTGTATGGTTTGAATGAGATATTGTTAGCATTTATAGGCATTTCAATATTTGGCCCCTTTTTTATCAAGCTTAGGGAGTGTGGTCTTCTTGGAGGAAGTATTTCACCAGAGGTTTAGTGACTACTGCATGCTCTGTTTCCTGTTTGTGATTTGAGCTATAAGCTCTCAGCATCTGCTCTTGCTGCCATCTTTGCTGTTTCCTGCCACAATCTTTGCTCACAGTGCACGTCTATTCCTCTGGAAACGTAACCAAAATGAGCTCTTCCTTCTAGAAGTTGCCTTTGCCATGTGTTATTACAGGAGTAGAAAGAAAACAATTCACGGGTTTAATGAACTTACTATTATTTTCATGTTGCAGAAGGTTATCATTATGACAGACGTCCCTGACAAAACAGCTTTAAAAAGCTTTATGTTGGTTCATAGTGTCAAATGCCATGGTTTTGGATTCATCTATTTAGGGCAAGGTGAAGCAGTATAGCATGGCTGTGGCATAATATAACTGGGGCTGCTTACCTCATGGTAGAAAAACAACAGGGAATTAGGAAGAGTGGGAGGCCCTTCTAATTTTTGGAGGCACAACCCAGTAAACTAGTTCTATCTATAATACACCTACATAATTCTGGAGATGATGTGTTTAGCACAAGAGTTCTTGGGGTGACATTTCTCTCTCTTAAATTACCTTCATCGACTACTAATGCAGGAGTCATAATCTCCTACAACCATCACGACACTAACACAGAACTCTGTAGCCATATTACAAAGCCCAATTTCTTTCTCATTCATCTCTGCTTAACCTTCCTGTGGCTCTCAAACTCTATAGCTGGTCACAAAATCAGTGAAGACAGGTGTGCAGAGGACAATCCGTTGCATTTCACAAATATACTCTTTAATGACAGTCCATTCAAATGTCCAGGATTTATTAACCCTATTTTATGATTTGGATGAGACCAGTTTTTACAGGCTTGTGTATTGAATAAATGGTGCCCCACTGATAAAACCATTTGAAAAGGATTAGATTGGCCTTGTTGGGGGAGATTTATCACTTCCTGTAGGGTTTGAGGCCTTAAAATTCCAAGCTATTTTAAGTTAGCTCTCTCTCTTTTTCTCTGCCTCATGATTGTGTCTTCTATGTGAGTTCTCAGCTACTGTTCCAACACCGTGCCTGTTTGCCTGCCTTCCTGTAGCCATTCTTAATGAAAGGAAGAAATGTATCCCTATGTTTTCTACACTCAACCACTCTCCTAGCATCTGCTTATCACTTATTGCACTCACTGTTCTCTAAAATCTTTATTTAAGTCCACAGTTGTGTTTGCTTTTAAGGTGTTTAGGAGTTTTTCTTTTTAGTTTTATTTTCACTACAGAGCCAAGAAATCTTGGCATCTTTCATGGATTCCATGTTTAAATCATTTTTTATATACACTTCTGTAGGCTTTCTTATATCTGCATTATTATTTCACAAAGAAATGAATCCTGTTTTCTCAACAAAGAGACTGTAAGAAATCATTTCAAGTATAGTTAATGAAAGACTGATTGGGAAAGTAATAAAGTATAAATGATTATCATGTGTACTTCTAGTATAATATATTTACTGTTTCTACTGAAAGAAAACTGAATGTAATATGAAATAAAATGGTATATTATAAATTCTTTTTAGGATATACAAATTATTTTTCTCTTTGTGGAACAATGCATTTATCTCTTCTGATAATGGCATTATCTGTTTCGCATGTTAAGTTGTTATTTTTAATGAAGAAACAGTGAAGCAATTTTAATCACCAATTGTAAATAAAACATTTATTCTAATCATCATTTAAACAAATAAGTATCGAATTTCAAGATACAATTAAATATAATAAGAACAGTGTGTTCTGAAATACAAATGACATACATACCCCTGAGGAAAATTTGCATATTTTAAAATAGTTTTAAACCATTTTCAATTGATATAATTTCTGTTTATAATTAAATACGAACTTTACTATCAATGTAAGTAAAATCTGCAGAATCACAAAGTACTTTATGTTACTGATACATCTGTCTGTGAAAGTTAAAATTGGAAAAAATATCTCACTCAGATTATTCTAACATACACAGCATACTATACAAATGTTTACAACAAATTGCTGAAAATTATTACATTTTAGTGAATGTGTAAGCAACCTAGAAATAAATGTGTATTTAAGAATAATGTATTATTCAAAACCTGTATATGAGGAAATTAACACACTGAGGCATATATTTATCTAATCTGAGGGAATTCTAAAGTCAAACTTTTATAACAACAGTAGGGAGACATAATTCACATGTTTGTTACTGTGAGTAATCTGTAGTTGCTATGATAAACACTAACAACATGGTTGAACAGTTTTGTGTTCAAGCATCTACAGAATGAACCATTGCAAAATGGCTTTATTTAGCAGTGGTAATTGTCCGTTGTCCATTGTGGGAAATAAAAGAAACCCACTATCAACTTCTCTTTCCCCACTCCTGCTTATGCCTCTGTTTCTTTAACCATAAGAATTTCCCTGTAGGCATGTAGTCATCCATTTGCTTCTGGTTATGGTTTTAACTATATAAGATGAAAGGAGAAAGGATTTTCATTGCAATTTTAATGCCATCTCAGTGCTGAGTCCATATAATCGGTATGAACAAGACATAACTCCTTCTTGAATGGAACCTACACCATGGAGGTTTCCAAGGTACATGAACTTGCATTTACAAGTCGGTATGAAGATGGAAGTACATACTAGTGGAGGATGTCGGAGACATATTGGGGTGAAGGCTGGATGGCCAGGGTGTTACTTCAGACTTATAAATTCAAACATCAAACTAAAATAAAATTGCATAAATTAATGAAAGTTCCTAAAATATAAAGCATAGGCAATTTTCAATCTCTTCTATCCATTGACCTCTTTACTGTGGTTTTTATAGTGTCAACCTGCTCCACAGTTGAGTTTCGTTGTGCAGATGGAACATGCATTCCAAGATCAGCACGATGCAACCAAAACATGGACTGTGCAGACGCTTCAGACGAAAAGGGCTGCAGTAAGAATTGCTACTATCTTTTGTTTGTTCTTATCTGAACACCTGTTAGCATTGAATTGAACACGTCCAACTTTTTCTTGAACTTCTTCCAGAATTGATATGTAATTAACCCTGTTGTGTAGTATATTTGTGTATTTACTTTCTTAACGATGTTAAGTTTTCTTATCTCCGTGATCTCAGTAGATGTCTCATAATTTGGGTAAATGTGATTTTAATTTCATTTTTATTCATATCCTTCTAGATAATACAGATTGTACACATTTCTATAAACTTGGAGTGAAATCCACAGGATTCATAAGCTGTAATTCTACTTCACTGTGTGTTCTGCCAAGCTGGATCTGTGATGGGTCTAATGACTGTGGAGACTATTCAGATGAATTAAAGTGCCCAGGTAATTTCCACAAGAAAAAAAAAATTTCTTGTCTTGAAGATTTAATAGTTAGCTACTTAAGGAATTAATGGATGAATTAGATGTAGACTAGGGATCTTTCCAAATGAATTATAAACTGGTACATAGGACATATATACTAATTTTATATCATATTGTTTAACATTTAGCTCTTCATTAGTACTTTCAAAATAGATGATTAAGCCATTAAATTGTGTAATCTGTAAAGCTTCACCAGAAAATATATAAAACTTGAAAAACCTTTTTAAGGAAAAACAAATGAAAGACAATTGTTATTACTGACCTTACTTTGTGATACACAGCTGATGTTTTTGTTAGGCTAATGCAGTTCATACAGCTTTTGGCACGGTAGGTGGGGGCAGCTATTTTTTTTTTATTGGTTAGTGGTTGGACAGAAACATTTATATATCCTTCTTAACCATTTCAGCTCTATAGAACATCATTTAGCATTTTAGAAAATGACTTCTATAATAGTGATGATAGCTTCTAGTTAAGGACAATTAAAATAAATAAAGTCATGCAACATGCTCACAAAAATGATTGGAGGTAGATACATGGTTCAGAGGGTATCACTTAATTTGTCCTCAAACAGCTGTTTGCCTACCTCACCCTACTAACACTCATCACTTGGATTCAACTTTCGTTAATATTTAAAGTTTTTCAAAATGTTTTGAGAAGTGGTACTTTTGGCTATTTACACAATTTCTGTAAACACACACTCTGAAAAAAACTTCTCTTCATAAGAGGTCACAACTGAACACTTAGTAAGATCCTAAATTTTCTACTAAAAGAAGTATAAAGCTAAAATGTTGATTTTACTTAAGGCCTCTTTCTACATCTCCCTCTACTCCCTCCAACTCAGTTGTCCCCCATAATTCAGATCCATATTCTATAACCTCTTGCTCTCTAAACATTTCATACAAATGCAAACACACACATATATGTATATATAAAAATAAATATAATTATCTGTGTCTACTTAGTGATACTATTTATAGGTACTAGGGCTGAACACTCGGTACTGTTCAACCACACAGGGAGATCATCTCTGGAGAAAATTGACTCTTCTTGTTTTAGTGTTATTTATTACCTGTAGCTCTTCATCTACGAGTAGGTTTATTTTTCTTCTTTTTTAAATTTAGAAACATTTTTATACACTATATTTTGATGAAGTGCCTCCTCCATCTCCTCTCGATACATCCTACCCTTTTACCAGCCCAACTTTGTGTTCTGTTTTTTCTCCTTATCTTAAAAAACAAAAACATATTAAAGCAAATCAAGAAACAGACACACAAAATATGAAAATAAAATTAAAACAAAGGACTGATGGAAGAAAAAATGTAAAAGCAATTAAAAATTAAACAAGTTCAAAAAATTACTATTGAGTTCCTTTTGTGTTGGCAAACTATTCTTGGGCATCAGTCCTCGCCTGACATGTGGTATATACAACCAGTGTGATTCATTTGGAGAAAAATGATTTTCCATTACATATCAAGAGCAGATAGCTAGATAGCTTCTGGTTAAGGATGGGTATGCCCAATGATAGTCTACCTGGATCCTGAGATACATGGATATCTAATTTTCTGATGAACCACAATAGTGATTTTCATAGAGGCTGTATTAGTTTGCTTCTCCACCTGGAATAGAGGAGTGTTCCCATTGCTCTACACACTCAACAGCATGGACTATCATGCTTTTTAAAAAATTTTATTTATTCTGACAGGTGTAATATGGAATCTCAAAGTAGTTTTGATTTGCATTCCCTTGATGTTTAAGGATGTTGAATATTTATTTAAATGTTTCTCAGTCATTTGAGATTCTTCTGTTGAGAATTTTTTTTATAAATGTATTCCATTTTTAATAGGTTTAGTTGATCTCATGATGTCTTGAGCTCCTTGTTTATTTTAGATATTAGTGCTTTTTTGAATGTGGAGTTGCTAAAAATCGTTTCCTATTCTGTAGGCTGCCATTTTTCCTGTTGACAGTGTCCTTTGTCTTACAGAAGCTTCTCAGTTTCATGCAGTCCCATTTACTGATTGTTGTACTTGTGTCCTGTGCTATTGCTGTTCCCTTCAGGAACTTGTCGCCTCTGTCAGTGTGTACAGTGTGTTTGGTTTTGTGTTGAGTTCTTTAATCCACTTGATCTTGAGTTTAATGCAGGGATATATATATATATATGTATATATGTATATATACATATATATTGATTAATTTGCATTCTTATACATGCTAATATCCAATTAGAGCAGCACCATTTGTTAAGGATTTTTTTCCATTGTGTATTTCTGGCTTCTCTTCTAAAAATCAGGTGTCCATACGTATGTAATAAATGTCTGAACCTTTGATTCAATTCCATTGATTAACTTGTCTACTTCTTTAGCCAATCCCCTGTGTTTCTGTTATTATTATAGCTATGTATTATACTTTGAAATTGGGGATGATTATACCTCTGAAAGTTCTTTTATCGTTCAGGTGTGTTTTTGCTACCCTGTGTTGCTTCTTTGTTTGTTTTGTTTATTGTTTTCCCATATGAAGTTGAGTATTGTCCTTTCAATTACTGTAAAGTTTTGTGTTGGAATTTTGATGGAGATTGAGTGGAATCTACATTGCTTTTGGTAAGATGGCAATTGTTAGTATGTTAGAGTTAAGAATCCAAGAACATGGAGAAATCTTTCCATCTTCTAATATCTTCTTCAAAGACACAAAGATTTTGTCATCCAAGTCTTTCATATGATTGGTTAGCATTACCCCATGGTATTTTATATTATTTCAGGCTACTGTGACAGCTGTTGTTTGCTAGATCTTTCTCAGTACTTTGTCATTGTTTAAGGGGGGGGTTATTCATTTTTTTTAGTTAATTTTCATTCAGTCACTTCACTAAAAGTATTTATCTGCTCTAGAATTTCTTGGTAGAATTTTTGGAGGGTTGATTATTTATACTACCATATCATAAAAAATAGCATTACATTGACTTCTTTCCTTTCAATTTATATCTGCTTACTCTTCTTTAGTTGTCTTATTGCTCCCACAAAAACTTCAATTACTATGTTGAATAAATATGTGGAAAGTGGATAATATTAGCTTGTTCCTGGTTTTAGTGGAATTTCTTTTTGTCTCTCTATTCAAATTGATGTTGGTTATTGGCTTACTTTAAAAATGCCTTTTTATATTTAGGTGATTACCTTATAATCCATAATCTTTTCAAAATTTTCATCATGAGTGGGTGTAGGATTGCAGGCAATGGCGGGTGGACTGGCAATGTAGGATAGTAGCATGCAAAGCTGCACATGTCACATGAACTATATATTATCCCAGCAAATTTAATGTGTATGATAATTTTGTCATGTTGGATAGTTCACTAAAAATGTGTTGACAAAAAATAAAAGATAATTTTGATTTTCAATCATTAACAATGGATTACTTCAGTGTGATTGTTAAATACATTGTAGGGATCAATTTCTGAAGAAGTATGGGTGAGACACATCCCAAATTATTTGAACTAAGCATACAAGGCGATAAATAGGTTCGAGTTAGGAGAAGCACCTATATAATATTCTATGTTCTATAAAATATATAAATATTTTAAATTTTAAAACAATATCATAACTTAAGAAATTATTTTACCTACAGAATACTTTTTGCCTTGTGATATTTTAGAAGATATATAATTAATGTTAATTAAATGTTAATGTATAAGTCTTATAATTATATATCCACTTGCCCTTCACCAGTCAGATAATTTTTAAAATTCTATTGCACGATTTTTCTTTCTTAAAACAGAATATTGCCTAATTCCTACCAAGGCATACTCAACAAAGGACAATAGAGACATTAAATCCACCTCCCCTTTTTAAGCTAAGAGACATGATGTTTAATACACTTTTATTGTAAACGAAGACCTCATTTCTAATACAGGTGATGTTCTGTTTTTATTCACTTTTGAGAAAATTAAGCTATTTCCATTATTTTACTTTCACTCTTTTATGATTCATCAAATTGATTCAATAAGTATTCTAGTATTTCCCAACTACTTTTTCTAGTTCTACCATCAGTCTTGGAAGTATTCATAGTCAAATCTAGGAAAAGGGTTTCCTCCATGATTGGCAATGGGTTCTTATTCTTGGGTCATTGCAGCCTAGGCATTCTTCAGGACTTGGGATGATCTGTTGTGCGTTTTCCGGTTTGTTTCTTCCAACTCAGGTGTTATTAATATTGTAATCTCCAACCACTGCCAAAGCCTCAGATTAATTTAACGTATTTGACACTGCATTCTATGTTTTATCATAGTTCAAAACAAACACAAATGTGAAGAGAATTATTTTGGTTGTCCTAGTGGAAGATGCATTTTGAATACCTGGGTGTGTGATGGTCAGAAGGACTGTGATGATGGGCTGGATGAACTCCACTGTGGTAAGCCTCTACACTGCTTTGTTGTATGAGCTGCTCGCATTATTACTCATGTGCAAGTATTTCCCTTACTAAGACCTTGATGCAAAATACTGTTGATAGACTATAAAAGTAAACATAGACAATTATAACAAACCTAATAAACTTTCTTCTAGACTTTTCTTACAATTATATGTTTAAAATAATAGCTATCAACATTAGTCTAAATGTAGCTTCATTTTTGACTGACTTATTCCAGATCCTATTAATATATTTGCATTCGGTTATGAGAAAAGTCTTCAAAACTACTGCTTTGTTCTTAGAAATAAGTAATAGTTTTAAATTTTAATTTAATTTGTGCATGATTTGAAATAATATACTCAAGCATTTGTTTCTTCAAAAACTTAACCTTTTCTTACTATATATAACTATATAACCTTTCTTTCTCTATATATATATCTGTCTCTGTCTCTCTGTCTCTGTCTCTCTCTCTCTCTCTCTCTCTCTCTGTCTCTCTCTCTCTGTCTCTCTCTCTCTCTCTCTCTCTGTGTGTGTGTGTGTGTGTGTATAAAGTTCATTTGTTTTGGGAAGAAATAAAAACATTTTAAATTTCATTTTATAAAATTTGTAATATTGTGATTTTATGTGAGAGAAACAAGCCTGTTTCTTTTTTGTTGTTAGATTTTTGCTTTTTTATTGTTAAAAGAAAAATTTACATTGACTCCCCTTGTCCCAGGCCCTCCTGCTCCCCCTCTACCTCACTGCCCTCTCCCTGCTTCCTAAGGATGGGGCAGGACACCCTGCCCTTTGGAAAGCCCAAGGCCCTCCCCCCTCCATCTCGGTCTAAGAAGGTGTGCATCTGTATAGAATAGGTTCCCAAAAAGCCAATACATGCAGAAGAGATAGGCCCCAGTGCCATTATCATTGGCTTCTCAGTCAGTCCCCATTGGCAGTTATTTTCAGAGAATCCATTTAGGTCATATGCTCATTCAGTCCTGGTCCAGCTGGATTTGATGAGCTCCCAATAAATCAAGCACGCTGTCTCAGTTGGTGGGCCAGTCCCACACTGTCCTGACTTCCTTGCTCATCTTCTCCCTCTTTCTGCTCTTCCACTGGACCTTGGTAGCTCAGTCCCTTGCCTGTTTCTTGCTGTACTCACTCTTTCATTATAACACAAGCACACTGTGGTGAATGAAGTTCAGAAAAGGTTTTAAAAAGAATTCTTAGTGAAATGTCAATCTCTCCTCAAAGTAAATTCCATGAGAAACGAGGAAGTATGCTCTTTGTAATTAAGACTCTGCATATCTTCACATTAGAGCGAGACTCTGCTCTGGGAAAAAAAATGCTTCAATTCATAATTTCTAAACAGGAAACTATTAAATGCTAAATATATTTTTTGATTTTGCCTTTCTTCAAATAAATTGTCTAAATTTCCTTTGTTTTCTTGGTCATCTAAAAAATATTTGAAAGCACAATACACAATTTAAAATATTTCTTTTGAATCAAGCCTGTGATAGTTCATTTTCTTGCTGATACAAATAATTTAAGGTAAGAGGTGCGCTTTGGGTTTACAGAGAGATGGGTTTATAACTTACCATGACAGAGAAGGCATAGCCGTAGCATTAGGAGGTGTCTTGTCATACTGAGACCAAGCTCAAGGAGCAGAGAATAATGAATAGTGTACTTAACTCACTTTTAGCTTTGTAGTCATCCCTAGACCCTGTCGCATGTTTACGGTAGGGCCTCATATCCGAGTTGATTTATTCACAGTAACCCTTTACAGATATGCCCAGAGAGTTGTTTCTTCTGTGATTCTGAATCTCTCCACACTGATGAGAAGATCAACAATCACAAAGTCAAAATTATATTTTAATAAAAATTTATATTTTAGATGATTAAATTAGGGAGAATTTCATTTGAGTTTGTCACTTGATACGTGTGCTACGTGAAGGAAGGACAGAGTTAAAAATGTCTAATCTAGTATTTCAAAAACTGCCATCTTTCTATTGAATGTTGTAGTTCTTCCTCAAAAATTACAACCTCCAGCACTTTCAGACAACGTAACGAAAGCAGCATCATGTGAACGTTTTAAAAGGACAAAGCTATTGTCGAACTAGAACTTCACTCCTCAAATCTCCTTTGGAAATAAGTATTTGATGGTCATGTTGTCTTCTTTATAATGCAGGCTTTCCTCCTAGTTAGAGATGGAGTAAAACAAAGAGCATAGTACTTTCTGCACTTGGAGTATTTATAGACACCATAATCACTAGCTAAGAGATAAGCCCTGTAAAAAGTGTGTTGTAGAGACGAGGTTGTGCAAGCTGGAAGCACAGGCGTTTGCAGACTGTTGTCAGCCTAAATGTCGAGTCAGCCTAGAGAGTATTAACTGGGTTTACTTTATTATCAGGTGGTTGATATTAGAAAACCTGTAGAAAGAGTCTAAGAAAAACCTTTTATCAGGGCAATCTATTTTAAGATTACCTATTTTAAGATATATATCTATTTTAAGATAGATAATTAGTTAAACTTTGTCAAGTATGTATGTTAACTGGATGCCACGTGAGGCTTTGATCCATGTTTACATTGTGGAATGTTTAAATAAGATTACAAATATCTATTTATTCAGTTATTTATCATTTTAATAAAATCCTTTTTGTAAAGCTTTTTAAAAGCACAGTATTGTTTGTGGTTGCCCTATTGTTAATAGATAACCAGCACTTATTTTCCTAGTGTTTTCTCTTAAAATAATCATTTTTGTTTTCTAGATTCTTCTTGCTCTTGGAACCAGTTTGCTTGTTCTGTACAAAAATGCATTTCTAAGCACTGGATCTGTGATGGGGAGGATGACTGTGGAGACAGCTTCGATGAGAGTGACAGCATTTGTGGTGAGCAGCTTCCTTTGTGCTCTCCAGCAATATTTTTCCTGTGAATTTTTAAGTAGCATGCATGTGTAATCAGTTTGAAGCACAATATAGCATATATCTGTGCTTTTAATGTATTAAACATCACATTTATCTTTATATATAATTGATTTTGTTGTTTACATATGTATTCTTGCTGTTTTTTTCAATTGTTTTGATCTGTTGAAGTTTGCTTTGTTATCGAGTATGTAGTCAGTTATAGAGAAAGTTCTATGAGGTGCTGAGAAGAAAATATATTCTTTTGATTTGGGATGAAATATTCTGTAAATATCTCTTAAGTCCGTTTGAGTTATGGCATCTTTTAATTCTCTTATTTCTCTGCTAAGTTTCTGTCTGGTTGACTTGTCCATTGGGGAGAGTGGGGTGTTGAAGTTTCCTGGTATTAGTGTATGGTGTTTAATGTGTGATTTAAGCTTTAGTAATATTTGTTTTACATATGTGGATGTTCTTGTATTTGGGGTATAGATGTTCAGGATTGAGACTTCAACTTGATGGATTTTTTTTTTCTGTGATGAGTATATAGTGTCCTTCTCCATCTCTCCTGATTGATTTTAGTTTGAAGTCTATTTTGTTAGATATTATGATAGCTACACTCACATGTTTCTTAGGTCCATTTGATTGGAAAATCTTTTCATAAACCTTTATTCTGAGGTAAAGTCAGTCTTTAAGTTTGAGGTTTGTTTCTTTTATACAGCAGAAGGATGGATCCTGTTTT
>JAQHUG010000182.1:3862915-3910394 GCA_028555095.1 Dicrostonyx torquatus
TTGCTTTTAACAAAAATAAATTAAAAAAAAGAATACAGCAAGCTAAACTCCATAAAGTCTTAACAGTTGTTCATCTGTTTCTTTACCTATTCATCTATCCACCCAAAACTTTTTATATGTAGTATATGTATTTACACTTGCATATCCTTTACTCATTATAGTAGGTTTGTTTCTTTTTCAATGTCATTTTAGACAGAGGAGGACCTGAGTAATTCACATGCCTGGACAGACCTGAGTGTCTTTTTAAATTCAGAGTTCAGCAGAATAGTCAGCTCTTTAGACTGTTTTATCAGAGACAGAAATTCTTTAAAATTTTCAACCTTGAGTGAGTTGCCCAGTGGATGACATAAAATTGGCATTATCTCCCGAAAAAGACAATTTATTTTCCTGCATTTAAGATAGCCCAAAAATTTTTTTTCTTTACATGGTTGGAACAATATACAGTTATACAAGAGGTAAATATAAAACGTAATGGTCATTATCAATATTATAATTATTATTGAGACAAGGTTTCTCTGTAGCTTTGGTGCTTGTCCTGCAACTAGTTCTTGTAGTCCAGGCTGGCCTTGAACTCACAGAGATCCACCTGCTTCTGCCTCCTGAGTGCTGGATTAAAGGCATGCACCACCACTGCCCAGCTATTATTTAAACACAAGAAAAACTGATTAATTACATGACTTTAGCTCCTTTATTTTTTTCCTTGACTATAAATCTTTAAGTTCAAAAATGGACTTCTGGCCGGGTGGTGGTTGTGCATGCCTTTAATCCCAGCACTTGGAAGTCAGAGGCAGATGGATCTCTGTGAGTTCGAGGCCAGCCTGGTCTACAAGAGCTAGTTCCAGGACAGGCTCCAAAAGCCACAGAGAAACACTGTCTTGAAAAAAAAATAGGATTTCTATGGGATAAGCATGCTTCTAGTGCATGAAGCCATCTTGTTTCTGACATTTTCTTTAACTAGCCACTAAAATGTTCTACTGACAACTGCTGTCTTATAGACACAGTCTAATAAGAGGTGCAAAGGCATTAAAGTTATACGGAGTCACTGTAGTCATATCTGATTTCCAGGGCATGCAATCCTGAGAAACTAATGTTATTGCTCAGGTTCTTGAATTTTCCACGGATAAAGAGCGATGGAGAGATTTATCTATATAATTGCTATAATTACCATGCACAGTGTCCATGAGTTTATCCCTATTCTTTCTCTTAGTCCTCCTCCCTGTCTTTTTACCTTACTAAGTGATATTATACCTTTCATTCGCTTTTTCTTCTTTCCTCTTCTCCTCTTTCTACTCCCTATCTCTCAACAATGTCTTGAAAACAATTTTAAATATGAAAATGATAGTGAACCATATTTATTTTTATTCACAATAATGTGTCTATTCATATTCAATTTACTTACAGTTTGTATTTTCTCTGAAATCAATATTATCATGCATAAGAACTACTCCTTCAACCAAGTTTCAGTCAGCAAGCAAATCTAATATTTTACAATTGGAAGGCAGCCTTACAAATAACTCAGCCTCCCAACATTTACTGTGCCAAAAAAATAGTAATGCATTAGAACAGAAGTTTCAGAACCCTACTTCCAAATATTATGGTGATGTAAATTTGCATAATTTTACCAAGCAGATCGTATCTCTGACATAGCATGCTAGGAGTTCAGCATTGCAATTAGCTCTGTACTCCATCACTAACTATCCCTAACTTTTGATATGTGATAACAGGAAAATGCATAGTGATTAATAAATGTACCTGAAATCATACAACTTATGGCTGATGGCAGAGTTTGGGGCAGAATTCTAGTTTCTAAAATATTAATAGGATACTGGCCTTTACTAATAGTCTCTTTCTGTTTGAACAGAGCACAGGATAGGCCTGATGGATGGTTTCAGAGTGTGTTTAGTCTTCCCAGAGATAATTTTTCCCTGAGGAACACGATCCCAGATGTCAGAGGCAACGAGAAAATGAAGTCATGGGGCCTTCTATGGCTAGTTTCTTCCCAATTGATTTAGTGTTTTGGCATGCTCTTCACTCACAATCTGTTAAATACTATCAAGGGAGCCATCAAATTAGCTTCAAGGAACATTATGTCATTTCGTAGTTGGAGATGTCTTCATAATTACCTGGTCATACCCCGTTTTCTAGCAGTAGAGAAAATTTTGGCAAGAGACTTCTCAAAGGCCAGGCATAATTAGATTAAAGCATTGCCATTATTACAGAAGCTAAAACATGGAATTACAAATTTAATATTGAAAATGCCTTGAAAAGATACGGAACTCACAGGATGTTTGTGATAAGATAGTTATTTTAAAAGTCATTAATACATAACAGCAGATAAATTCTATAATTAAATGAACCAATCCCAATTTTACAGATTATCTTCTAGTTTTTTCTTCTTAGCCCTTTTTCTGTTAAATTATTTTTATCCTCAATCAAACATATAGTTTCTCAACAGCTGGACACTTCAGTATTCACATCAATCTTACCCTTCAGGCCTCATATACGTCAAGGAAGGTCAGAGTTAGGAAAGTCTGGGTTTCCCAGTGACGTTGCTAATACAATTGTCTGCTTCACAGTTTGAAAGCAATGCTCTGAGAAACACCTTCTGCTCACAGCAATCACATGATTAAAAAGTAGAAACACAATAGACATCTACTAAGTTGTGTTAGTCCTGTTTAACATGATTGGAAGCAAATTTTTTTATCAATTAGATCAGTCTTATTTTATTTTATTTTTTTGCATTACTGGGAATTGAACCCAGAACCTTGAAATTGTTTATTAAGGAGTCATCCCTTTATACTATATCTGTTATATATCTTTCTAGGTATATTAAAGTTTTATGCAAGTAATTATAGAAGTATGTGTTTGTTGTATATTCTCAAAAGTAAAATTTAAAAGTTGGGATTGAATTCCTTCACTCAACATTGTATGTAGACAAATAAACTAAGTGTTGAAGATATATAGTATAGAATCAGTTAGAGACACCCCTTAGCCATTGATGTGTGGTCACCATATGCTCATAAGAGGCTCTTTGTGACCCTGTAACTCTACAATCCAGGTCAGCAAGCATTGAAGAGGTAGCATGCATCCCATCAGGACAGTAAGTGACAGAAGTGGAAAGGCAGATTCTGAATAAAGGTGAAGGGTACATGCATTGCTCTTTGCAGCAAGATAAAATGTGGCAGAACAATACTCATACTAGCACATTAGAGAATGTTCTTGGAACCACAGAGAAACATTTTGGGTCCCTCGATTTGCATGGGGAGCTCTGCCCTTGTGCTCTCTCCAAGTTGTCAGCTTGTGGAAGCTGGTTCCTTTGCTGTGAGTCTGATTAGTAATAGTTCTACAGGACTATAGGATTTGGCACAATAGTTAGTTCACACATGCTAAGCTAAGAAATGTTATCATCATTATTCCTGCCTATGTAGGTTCAATACCTCCACCGTGTCATTTGTTTAAAAATTCCAGTATATGCTTTGATATATTTTCAAGGAGAAGAGGTATTTCTTTGTATGATGAAGCTATAAACAGGATAGCTCTTGAAAGTAGGAAAAATATATTGTTGAACAAGAATATGTGAGCAGTTTTTAGGACAGACTAATCCATGATTCTCAATAATTACTCTAATTGCATGTAAGATCCTCTTGCTTATTCCCACAGGAAAGATGAAACTGTGGCCACTTTCTATTGGATACATAAGACTTAATATTACTTTCTTTGGGTTTAAGGTGCTGTCACTTGTGCTTCTGACATGTTCAGCTGCCAGGGCTCCCATGCTTGTGTGCCCCGACACTGGCTGTGTGATGGTGAGAGAGACTGTCCTGACGGGAGTGATGAGCTCTCCACTGCAGGCTGTGGTATGAACACTGATGCTCTGTGTCCAAGAAATCAGTTGCAGACTTCTGGGGGATTGTTCTTCTCATACCACAATATAGTTTCTTTCACTTTCCCCATCCTTGGACCTCAAGAGTCCAGATGGAATGTAATAATAGGCATTTATCAAGCCTTAAACGTTCAGAAGTTTTAGAAATGTTCAATGTCAGGACCAATCTTTAAACTATTTCACTGCTTGTAAATGACCTATTTCAGCTCCACAATAGCATGACTTTATTATGTACAGATGGTTGGTAGGTCTAGAATTTTCTTGTTTAAATAACCCTCCCCTTCAAATTGTTTTTGAATGCCTATTATAAATATTCTATAAATAGCTTCTATTAGATAAATACAGATCAGGAAGTCAGTGTATAAGTACCAATTCTAGAGATATGGTATTAACCCTTGGGTCAGGTAAAGAAAGCATCAATAGACCTGAATGAAACTGAAGGATCAAAAGAAAAACCTTTGAGGTCAGACAATTTACAAAGTTTCAGACTCAAGGTCATTTCAAGGAGTTACTCAACAGCAAAAGTTTACAAAAATTCTTTTGTATGGTTAGGAGGGTGAAAGACCTCAGCATGGGAATGTAGAGATGTCAAGATGAACTCATGATCTGTTGAGTGGGGCCACTTTTCAGGAAGGGTTTGTTTGTCAGTTCATTCAGTGAAATCCGACAAAGTCATATGTTTGTTTTAAAGACACAATCTTCACGTCTTTAAAATATTATATGTGCGCCTCATGGCACATGTGTGTGTCAGTTGAATAAAAGCATATCAGAACACACTTTGCACAGACTTATTTGCTCACAACTCATCCTGTTATAGAATTTATAAAGCTGTGATCTTGAAGCCAATGTGTTTTTAAGGTCAATGTTGCCACTGAGGACTGAACAGCAAATGACTGTGAATTAATTCAAAAATCCTGTTGATCCCCCATGCTGTTGCTATGGTAGTAAGTTAGCACTCTGGGAGGTATGTTAGTTCTTATGGACCACATGGGTATTAGTCAATATATTATGCTAAACAGTTACCTAAAAGTGTGAATGCAAAAGTTACTGCTCCTGCTCTGCTGTAAAGAAGAGTGTCAAGATTGGCAAATTTCACCTCAGTTATAGAAACTGTCACAGCTCAAAGTTGGAAACGTTAACAACTCTGAGCTTTACTTTCATTAACATATGTAAAATCCATGCTGTTTCTGAGTGACTTATACATAGTAGATCACAATAAATTTGTTGAAAATAAATTATACTGGATTACACCCCCTCACACAAAATGATCCTTCTTGTTTAGTCTGTTCATAGTTTTGTGCAAAGAATTACTGACAGCATAAAGAACGTTGTTTCATGAGATGTAGCATCATTGACAACAGGGGTCCAAGAGGCACGTGGAATAATAAATTTTAAAATCTCAGTTCTTAGAGTGATATACTTAAAGGTCATTAGATCATCACAAAGAAATGTACCAAGAATTTTGTGTTGATTTCTTGAAAACTGAATAAATCCTGAAGGAAAAGAAGAAATGAGTTTTCCATGGGGACAGCAGTATTTACTGTGGTTTTGGCCGTTATATGTTAATTGGTGCAGTAGCAAGACTTTTTAATTAAGGCACTTGTTATATACATTATTGAGTAAAAACATAATTAGTAAAAAGTAGGAATTCTGAGAGTACCTATGAATTGTTGAATACCTAATTTGAGAGGGAAGTTCTACATACCTTTTCTCCTCTTGGGAACATTGTCAGGCAGATTTAATTATCTTCATTAGACAGATGAATAATCAGATGAGTAAAGAAGGTGATTACTACTCAAGCATGCAAATTTAGAAGAGAGCCATTTATGAGACTTGTACTGCTGGCATTTGGTTACAGACCATCACCGATTTTGAGCATTCACAATGCCCTGACCCTTAAGCACAACAGCATCTATACTTTCAGTTTACTGTAAAGAGTTCTGCTAAGACTTGTGGTCCTATGCATATAGAATCAAACTGGATTTTCTTTGAAATAATTTCATTTCAAATGTGCATCTACTATCACTTAGCTCTTGCTGGAACAGTGCTTCCATGGGTTGTGTTCCTCTGGGATCAATATGCCATTGCAAGTGTCAGCATTCATGATATCAGTGGAATTATGACAGGGTTCATTACCTTGTAGATCTAAATTTTGCTTGAATCAAGCCTTTTTTGAAGGTCACCAAAAGATTTTTCTTTTAAGAATAGGAAAGTTCTCAGCCTTCTTAGTGGTTCTTCCATGTCTCCCATGAGCAATAACAGTCTCTCTTCACTGAATCAACCTTTAAATCATGCATGTATGCATTAGCATTTTAATATACATATGGGATCTTTCATTTTCCAAATACCTTGAATAGGCTTATGTTAGCACTTTTTCTTTTTGAAGTACCTAGAGATTGATAGAAAAAACATTCATACATACTATTAAATTTCAAGTATGAGAGAAGATTAAGTATGTGCTCATGTAATTTTATTTTTTGTAATTTCCTAGCACCCAATAATACATGTGATGAAAATGCTTTCATGTGCCTTAATAAGGTGTGCATTCCCAAGCAGTTTGTATGTGACCATGATGATGACTGTGGAGATGGCTCAGATGAGTCCTTGCAGTGCGGTAAGTATGACTTTTGTTTTGGTTTGGTTTGGTTTTGCTTTTTGAGAATGAGTTTCCATGTAGCTTTGGAGCCTTTCCTGGAACTAGCTCTTGTAGACCGCAGTGACCTCAAACTCTCAAGAGATCCAGTTGCCTCTGCCTCCTGAGTGCTGGGATTAAAGGTGTGTGTCACCACCTCCTGGCAAGTACATCATTTCTTAAGATATATCTGTTCAAGGTATATTAAGGGAACTCTAAGACATGTAAGCAACCAAAGCAAACATAGGCATTTATTAGTATCTTTAAGGTCAGTGAATTCAGTATTACACAATGAAGTAGGGGAATTTTTTTTATAATCCTTCATAGTAACATTGATTGGAAAAACACTCCCTTTATTGTGGGTTCAAAAACAATTAGCAGGCAAATTAGAAAATGGTTAGGAAAAGTCTTTGTTTCAAAGTAGTTAGGCCTACTTTGAACTTTGGAGATGAGAAATAACTGGGTTGTCCTATTTTACTTTTATATCAATTATTAGAGAAAAATGATATTATCCAAACAAACAAAACCCCCCAAATTTATAGCTTAAATTCTGCCATAACACGTAAACTGTCAATAAAAATGCACTTATTTCCTTCATCTTTTATTTTGACACATGCACTACTTCATGTTCAAATTTAGCACTATGATTACCAAATGTGTCCCTGCATTACAGTGCTTATCTAACTACAGCAGATATTTTTTCCATAGTAAAATTTTAGAACAACTAGTTGTTTATTAAAATTCATTTTAATTTATAGTCTTCTATAAGCCTGGGTTCCTTTGATTATTTAAATGCAAAGGGTGAATTAATTTATGCAGTGCATATGCAAAGGCAGCTCCTGTGCCTGGGTAGGAGTCAATATTCCCTCACATCAATGATGGAAACTCACTGTAACCTTCTGACCTCACTGGATTATGGACCTAACCCAAATGTGTCCTCCCTGTGTCATGGATCCAGTGCTCTGCGGGATCCTCACTGTGTAGTAAACTTAATGCTTTCCACTGCCTGCTGTAGTAAGAGGGGTGGCTGTGTTCCCAACACCCGAGAGGAGCGCTAGTCCTTTCTCCCACCCAGCTATGGGCTGCTGGGCTAGTTTACATTTGAAATAATTACACACAAACTGGATTCATTTAACACACTACCTGGCCATTAGTTCTAGCCTCTATTGGCTAACTCTCACATCTTATTTCAACCCATTTTTAGTAGTCTGTAGTCACCACGAGGTAGTGGACTTACCGGGAAGATTCAGCATGTCTAATCCTGGTGGCTTTATGGCAGCTCTCCCTGACTCAGTCTTCTTCCCAGCACACTGTTCTCTTTTCCCCGCCTATCTAAGTCCTGCCCTATCAAAAGGCCAAGGCAGTTTCTTTATTAACCAATGAAAGGAACACAAAATACAGAAGAACCTTCCTATACCAACTGCCATCCATGTGAGACAAACTTAGAGCCATATTTCATCCTTCTCTTGTATTCCTACCTTTAGTCTTTCATGGGAGCTCGTTGAAATCTCTTCATACTTATTTTTACTTAATTCAAGTTTTACTGCTTCATTAAATATATTTTAAGAACTACATCATAATTTAGCATATAACACTTTTTGGTTGGTTATTTATTTATTTAATTGTTTGTTTGTTTGAACAAAGTGTCTGCTTAATATTGTCACAGGACAATCCTACACCAATTTGATTAAAAAAAGGGGTATTTTATTGGAGGGGATAAAACTTACACATCAATGTCCCAAACCACATTCCTCTGGTCGCAAACAGGAAACCGAGTCTAGCAGTCAGCAGGAAGCCGGAAGCAAGCTAGCTTGGAGAGCTGCTGCGGATTTTTTTTTTTAAATGAAAACCACGCCCCACATTGGGCGGGTATTGTAGAAGCCATTGGCTGAAAGCAAGAGGGCTTAATCTCCCGCAGCAGCTTAGAACTTGCAGTGTAGATCAGGCTGCACTTAAACACACGTAAGATCCTAACGTCTTTGACTCCCAATTCCTGGAATTAAAACTGAGTGCTACAAAGTTATGGGATGTCACAGTAAAATTTAAGTTTTAGAAGCATCTCTTCCTCCATGGTAGGAGAAGTACTTTCAGGTGAAATAAGAAAGATAAGATGACTATAAACTGGCTGGGAAGTTACCAGAATATTCTAAAGGTGAACAATGTGACTCTGAATCAGATTAGGAATGGTAGTGTGGAAAGAAACAGATACTCAGACATCATCATAGCTATTTAGCTGTGGGATGCAGCAGGATAAAGACATTTCCAGTTTGCATGAATTGCTGAAGGGCATTACAACACAGGTGAGCAAGAAGCAGGTTTTATAATGCAGGAGAGATATGTAATAAATGGTTGGGGATTTAAAATTGAGGTTCTAGAGACCAAAAAAGGGTGGGGGGACTGATGTGACACAACACTATGTTATTTATTAGGGCTGAGATTAGGACTCAAGTTAGCGCAATAAAGGAAAGAGCCAGACAGAGCCAAAACAAAAATAAGAAATAAATAGGAAAGAAATGACAATTTAAAATAAAGGAAAGCAATATTCTAGAGTTGGAGTGCAAGATTTCACCTGTAGTTTTTTAAGTTGGATCAGGAAGGGTTTTTATACAGAATAATTGAAAAAAAATGCCCTGGAGAATAGATTATGAATACTTAACCAGGTAGAAAGTGTGCAGTCAAAAGCAGCAAAACTGCTGCCAAAACTGATCAGCTAGAATCCTGAGAGACATAAATTTGACAGCCTTTGCTTAGTAAATTTTTCCTTTTAATTTCTAAGAGAAATTTCTAAAGGAAGTTGTTACAAGCAATGATGTTTAATTAACTAATGGGAACTGGAGTTTGTCAAGTAGAAGCAAGATTTTTCAGAAAAGAAAAATAAAGAGCTGCTCTTAGACAGATGAGGGTGAGCTTGCTGCAGATGGGACCAGGAGGACTTGCTGTACTTAGTATCAGAGACAAACCGCTAGTGTGGGGACAGGCTACCAGCAGGATGCTGTAGCAGACCACAGCACACCATCCAGTGTAATAAATCCTTCCACTACATAGGAATTACCTTTGTTACTAGTACTTTATTAAGTCATACGATTCTACTTTTAAAAGCAGAACAATTTCCCAGTTTTAACAACACTTACTAGGAATGACTTAGTTAAGTTTACAAATAAAGAAATCGCATTATAAATTCCAACTAAAAAGTCAAACACAAATATAATTCAAAAAAACACATGTGAATCTTAACAAATGATGACTCATTTTATGATTTTTCTTTCAATGATGCTTATGATCAACATATTGGAGAAATGACCATAAGAACTTGCATGTTGAATAATTATTTTTTTGGATTTTTTTCGTGGTTACTATATCTATATCTATATCTATATATCTATCTATATATCTATCTATCTATCTATATATATATATTTATTTTTCTTATTTTAGTATTTTTTACAATGAATAATTTTGCCAAGCATAAATATAACATTACAGCTACAGTGAATATTTACTATAGCTCAGAATTAGTTTACTCATATATTCTGACATAAATCTAACCAAGAAACTAAATCTAGAAGAAGGTTCTAGTAATTTTCATCCAGCGTCCCATCCTAACAAAAATGAGTTGGATGGAAACAATCACTGAATAGACAGAGTTGATTGTGTGGTACAGTCATCTTTCTTCCCTAGAAACATGGTACCTTGTTTCTAAGTTTATATTTGGCCTTTATTCCTGCTTTCACACAACAAGCATTTCTTAAGGCAGTAATGGAAAGAAATGAGAAGTATTTTTCACGGAGGTCCAGGCTGCCTCCTGGTTGATTGAGTGTACTCTGCCCTGAGAGGGTGGAGCACTGATTTATTTCTATACTAGAAGCTTGTAAAAGGCTTGCTTCCTCTTTTCTAGGATACCGGCAGTGTGGGACAGGAGAGTTCCAATGTGCTGATGGGCGCTGCCTAGTGAACACTCTATGGCAGTGTGATGGCGATGTTGACTGTCCCGATGGGTCTGATGAGGTACCAATCAACCAAAAGTGCAGGAGTGCAGGTACTACACTATACAATACTGTTCACTTTCAACTTTTAATCTTTAATCTTTTACTTATATTTTATTTATGAAAAATGTTTTTCTAGACAGGTTTACATAAAAGTTAAAGTATAAACTAAATTAAGATTTGAACAGATATCATTATACTACCTTATATTTTATTCCATAAATATGTACAACTATTATATTTCAATGAATCCTTAGATAAGAATATATTTGAAAAAATTTATTTAGAAATCATCCATATTACTTGCACTCTCACATATACAAATTGGATAATTTTTCATTGGAACAGAAATACAAGAAATGTTATATACATACAGGTCCACACTCACAGAAATATTCAGCCAAACTACTTTATGTACCACTTCATATATCAAAAAAATGTTTAGTCAATGTATTTTAGTACAAACTCAGTTTTTTCTGACATCCTGTATGTGTAATTAAATTTATTTTCTTAACCACATGCTATAGTACTCATGTTCAGCATTTCAGTTTAGGTAGCTGCAAGCTGAATTCTTTGTAAAGGTGTATTTCAAAGAACTATTGTTCACCATCAGTGTTCTCTTTATGCCCTGACTTAAAATGTCAGTGCTATATTTTCTGGAAAAAAATGAATTTATCCATACCCACCTCATCTACCTTCTTAGCTTTAGTGACATATCTGATCACTTCTCAGGGATCCATTGCTTGGGGGAAATGTCAAGTCATCTTTACACCTTTGAACTCATTATTCACCGTGTAAATGAGATAGAATACATTAATATTGCTACATATGCTTCTTCTGAATGCTGATTTCATAGGAAAGATAGATCCTTAGTAACTGCAAACCAGGAGTAGACTGTTTGCTCTTGGCCTCCTTTACATTGTTTATAAAACCGGAACCCAACCTGGGCAGCATCTTATATGCACTTTTACTCACTGTAATTTTTACATACAAGTTATCATATTTGTGAGTGTTTTCTAGAACAGCAGCATACAGCGACATGCCTTTTATATCCCACATGTTTTATTTTCTTTTTGCAGAACATTCATGCAACAGTTCATTTTTTATGTGCAAAAATGGTATGTGCATTCCCAGCGGTGGTCTTTGTGACAATAGGGATGACTGCGGTGACGGCTCAGATGAGAGAAACTGCCACATAAATGAATGTCTGAGTAAGAAAGTCAGTGGATGCTCTCAAGACTGTCAGGATTTGCCAGTAAGTTATAAGGTAGGCACTCATCAAAAATAGAAAATCAGATGAAATGTCAGAAAATGATACAATAAAAACTTTATTTCCAGGATGACCTTAAAACTTGAAAAGCATTGGGATTTTTCTAGGTAAAGGGATTTACAGAAGGATTTCTATCTGAGAAAGGATAATAATGTATATATGAGAGTCATAAGAACATTGTTAGGGATAATAAAATGTCACAACTTTCAGAATAAGGAAAGGGTAGAGTTTAGAGACAGTGAGAAGATAATAGCTGTAAAGAGATACATGCAACATAAGTTTTCATTCTTCCTACTCCTTCCCTCTGCATATCCTTTTAGTGCAGTGGGTGGCCATTATTAATTTTAAACTTTAGAAAGCTACATCATGATAAATATCATGAAGGAAAATATATAAATCATTCATTGTTAGAACTTCAAATAAGTACAGTAAACTTAATTCATACCTAGTTGCTTCATCGCTTTTTACTAGTACAGTTGTCATGAATGACTCACTGGAAAAATTATGGACAGATATATAGATTGTAAAGTCATGGATGTACTATACTACTACTGACTCAGATTGTTAAAATTGATGATTGATTGTGAAATTCCATTAAGAACAATTAATTTTTACCCTGAGGCTTAACTCCTTTGGTAGAACATGCCATTCATGTGTGCAAGGTCCAGGGCACAGTTCCCTTGCCTCATGGTAAAAATAAGTTACTCCAAACTACTATTTTATTTTTTTAACTGGACAGTGAGTTAGGAGAATTAGCAAAAGGCTATGTCCTCATTGAAGAGGTAGCCTTTAGTCAATTAGAAATATCACTGGAGATAGAGCTTGTTCTAATGAGTTCTTTACCTGTAGAACTCTCTTTAGGAAATCTGTACATTTATGGGCATGGTACTTCTTCAAAAGCAATCTTAACATGTGATTTTACATACATTTATAAATGCAGTAGCTAGAGAAATGGCTCAGCAGATAGGAACCCTTTCTGCTCTCTCACAGAACCAGGTTCACTTCTCAGTACCCACAGAGCAGCTGACAACTGTCTGTAACTCTGGTTCAGAGGGATCCAACAACCACTTCTCTCCTCGATGGTTACCTAACATGCACAGATGTAATGGCTATATACAGTTAAAAGACTCACATAAGACAGATACATATAGAAGCATACGGGTGTGGGAGCATAAGCATATGGGCGATCTTAACAAACTATCAGAATAAAAAACACATCAGGCTTTCATGGTCTCAAAGGCTAAGTCATGTAGTGAGAGCAAGAAGTTTCACTCATCATTAGGGGTTCAGCAGGGATTTGGTGAGCTCTGTAAAGAAGGCCTGAGGAAAAAAAGTTGGGTCCAGCATGAAGATGTCAGGCAGTTTTTCCTGAATGCTATGAAGACAATCTCCTGCATAATAAAATTTTAACCAAAAGCAAATTGGCTCTTTTTGATCTCTGAATTATCTGTTATTATGATTATCTAACACCATTTGATAAGTTTTATATGATATATATGTCTTAGGGTTTCCATTGCTGTTAGGAAACACCGTGACCCCCATGATACACACCTGGCCTCAGCGGCTTTCTGTACTAGTGAAGGGAACAACATAGCCCCTTTCTTCTATCTTAGATTCTAAAACCAGAACCACATGGCTAAAGCTGCCAAGTTCTGCTGCTTGCTGGGACTGGAATATGGATTTGTCTGTCAATTGTATCTCCATCAACTTTCTGTTTTCAGTGGTTTCCTTCAAAGCCTAAACTTGACTATCCTGGAACTCCCAGTGTAAATCAGGCCGGTCTTGATCTCAGTGATCTGCCAGCCTCTGCCTCTAGACTGCTAGGATTAAAGGTGTGCACCACCAGAAATGGCACTGCTCTTGTATTTAATTCCTTTTCACAAGTGGGAAGCTTAGTTAGGATCTTGCCCTGAGGCCATCGCTCCCTTCATTCCCTTTAATTTTCATTAACCTTTTTATGTCCTTGAACACAAGTCTTAGCTCCATAAAACTTCCTGCTGCATCTTTTCTCCCCAATTGTACATTTTGAAACTTCCCTTGCAGTTTGCTCATTTTCATTATAGATCTGCATATGCATGGCTACTAATAACCATGCAACACAGTCCACACGAGCCTGTTTTGAAATCTCTTCTACAACTGAAATTAATCCCAAACTCTGCAATTTAACCTCAGGCAATTTTTTTTTTTTTTTTTTTTTTTTTTTTTTTTTTTAGAAAAGAGCAGAAAGCAACTACATTCTTCACCAAAATATCACAACAGTCTCTAAGACACATACTAACATTCTTTTCCTCTGAAACCCTTTGATCTAGGCCCCCACAGCACCCCAGCAATATGTTCTGTGCTTTTACTAGTAATAGTCCATTAAGATGTGAATAAAGCATTCTAAACCAAAGTCCCTAAACCAAAGTCCCAAAGTCTACATTCCTCCAAAAATACCATGGTCAGGTCTGTCACAGAAATACCCCAGTCACTGGTACTAACTTCTGTCTTAGGGTTTTTACGGCTGTTGAGACACCATACCAACTCCAACTCTAATAAAGGAAACATTTCAGAGGTTTAGTACGTGGTGGGAAACAGGGTGCCATTCAGGCAGACACAGTACTGGAGATGGAGCTGAGTTCTACATCTGGATCTCCACACAGAGGAAAGAAACAATGAATACCAGGTGTTCCTTGAGATTCTGAAACCTTAATCCTATTCCCAGTGATAAAATTCTTCCTACAAGGTCACATCTATTCAAACAAGATCACACCTCCTAATAGTGCTAGTACGTATGGCTGTTTGGGGGTGATTTTCATTCAAACCATCCCAATTATTGTATGTATGTATATACCTATAGATTCCAGGAATACCAATCAACATTCAGACTTTCCCTACAGAAAATAGATATAAAAAGTGAAATATCAGTTCTTAAGGTGAAGGTAATTGTAAGAATATTTGCTTAACAAATACAGGACATTAAGTTGGCTCCCTTGCACAGAAAATAAAATAAAAATGAAATAAAAGAAGTATTAATGAAGCTATATTTTTCTGAAATGGATTAGAATTTGTGTGAAAATGCTGTTGATCTTAGAGACGAACACCATATAGATGTGTGTTTAAGCACTATACCAAAGGAAGGAAGAGGCACAGCCAGTGAGTCAGGACCACACTTAATAAAGGAGTGTGTATTGAATAGTAAACTTTTGCAGCAAATGTTTACAAGCCGAGGGAATAGAAGCACATTTGTGGCAATTTTAACATTAAAAATACAGAAATGTTTTCTGAAGAGAGGAAAGTCTTAATAGAATTATAAACAATTAGTTGAAATTAGAAATCATAGTTTTATTAATATTTTTATAATTTAATAATACATAAACATATATAACATATGACACACTAAAAGTAGATCTCTAATTTTGTTTTTTTTTGCAATTAATGTAACTTAATGTTTTTAATTCCATTACAAAAAGAGATACAATACCATGATTTCTGGATAATTTGTGTATGATATAAAGTGAGATTTTCATTTAAAATTCTTAGTGTGAGGAAATCTTAGTGCCCAGAAGTAGAGCCTGTTGTAAGGAGAATATTTCACATAGAAAACCATGTTTTCAAACTACATTATCATAAGATTCTTCATCCTGCCATACTTGATGCTTAAAATCTTTTAAATATCATTTATGTTGCCTTTCTTGAATGTGCTTAATGATGAGGTGAAAATTCTCTACAAAATACACTAATTAGTTTTAAAATAAAGAGTCTGAAGAATTTCCTTAGATTATTGTCTCAAATGCAAATGTGCATAAAGATTAATCAATAAAATGAAATGTGTTTAAAAAGTAAGATGATCAGTATTATAAATAAAATAGTTAAGAAAATTAAAGCCAAATATTGCATATATTGTTTACCTCTATCGACCAACATCTACCCATACATATATGCATTATGCACATGCAGATATATACACATATATATGAACACACTTATTTATATACATGCATATATGTGTGCATACATATATACATCACACACACAATGTACAGAGAGAGAGGTGGGGGATTGCTTTTATCCATATGTACATCATATAATATGGATGGCGGTTGAGTGGAAGAGTTATGTGTCTCACACAGTTGTTTGAGCTAGGCCTTATATTGGTGTAAAGAGACACCATAACCACAACAACTTTTATAAAGGAAAACATTTAATTAGGGCTCCTTAAAGTTTGGCGATTTAGTCCATTTTCATCATGGTTGGAAGCATGGCAGCAAGTAGGCAGAGTTGGTGCTGGAGAAGGAGCTGAGAGTTCTGCATTCAGAGTCACAGTCAGCAGGCAGTGACTGCCTTACAAGGCCTAGCTTGAGCATCTGAGACTTCAAAGCCTACACCCACACTAACACACTTTCCCCAACAAGGCCACACCTCCTAACAGTGTCACTATCTATGGGCCAAGGATTGGAATACAAGAATCTGTGGGAGCAAGTCCTGTTCTGACCACCACTGCAATACTTGTATTTTCTGGGGAAAAGATGTTACATGGGTTTCTCTCTTATAAGGAATAAAAAACTTTCTAGTAACCTCTTTCTGTAATACCAACATAAAATTATAAATTCATTCTTCAATGAAACCTGATTAGAAAAGAAAAACAAGATATCTACATTAACGGGGAGTCATTTTAAGATTTGCAAGAGACTTGTCTCTAGAGGGGATCCCAGGTATTCACAGGGATGTCCCAGCTAGGTATTTGGGCAGCAGAGGAGTGGGTGCCTGAACTGAACTTGTCCCATAGTTACTTTGTTGAATATCTTAATCGTCACCATAGAAATTTCGCATGATGGATGGAGATAGAGCCAGAGACCCACATTCACATCAGAGCAAGGGACTGAGCTACCAAGGTCCAGTGGAAGAGCAGAAGGAGGGAGAAGATGAGCAAGGAAGTCAGGACCATGAGGGACTGGCCCACCAACTGAGACAGTGTGCTTGATCTATTGGGAGCTCATCAAATCCAGCTGGACCAGGACTGAATGAGCATATGACCTAACTGGACTCTATGAATGTGACTGCCAGTGGGGACTGACTGAGAAGCCAATGATAATGGCACTGGGACCTATCTCTTCTGCATGTATTGGCTTTTTGGGAACTTATTCTATATGGATGCACATCTTCTTAGACCGAGATGGAGGGGGGAGGGCCTTGGGCTTCCCACAGGGCAGGGTATCCTGCACCATCTTAAGGAAGCAGTGAGGGGGGTGGGGTAGTCAGGGAGCGGGAGGGCCGGGAACAAGGGGAGTAAATGTAAATTTTTCTTTTAACAAAAAAAAAAAAAAAAGAAAGAAAAGAAAAGAAAAACAAAACATAGACCTTAGGAATAATGAACAATTTATTCATTAAGAAAAAATATTATTAGTATAATCACTAAAAAGTGAATATTGGGATTTAAGGAGATGAATCAGTGGGTAAGAGCACTTGTTTTGAAAACAAGAAGACAAAATGATATGAGTTCAAATCCTCAGCCTACACTTAAAATGTGTGTGGCAGGACACACCTGCTAATTAGCATTAGGGCCAGAGACAGAAAGCTGCTGGCATTCCAGTGGCTATGCAGCTACCCAAAATGGTAAGGCCAGGTTTAGAGACACTAAAATCTTTAGGCAGAGGATAGGAGACTAGTCTACCAATAAGCTCTTTTGACCTCAACCTATGCATATGCGGACACACACATGCACACACAGCATACTCATTTTCATATACACAGAAATAAAAATTTTAAAAGAAGTAATAATTGATTCAATGTGAATTTTAGATAGATAATGAGAATAAATTGTCATATGCTTTTGGAATAAAAATATTACCTTTATCTAGCAAAAGCAAAAGTATCAATATTTATCAAAAATTATGCATAACTATAAAGATACTTTTTGAAAATAACAAGAAAAGTTTGGATAACTTTATCTCTCTGTTTTTCACAGTCCTAAGTAATTTTTCATAAATCAGAGTGAGGAATAATTCCAAATGATGAAAATGTAGGACAAATTGAGTATTTATGATATTTTCCTAAAATATTTCAAGTAAAGGTGTGATAACATTTTACCCTTATATTTTTGTAATATATGGAAACAAAATGAGCCTTTAATCTTTTAGAATTACATATTAGCATCCTAGAATTTCATACAATTATGTTTTAACAATTTATGTACAGGAATTTAGAAAATTAAGCATGGTTATTGGATTGAGGAGAGCATATTTTTAAGTATTCCCCTTTTAAAACATAAACTTTTCTACAAAAAATATGCTTATATTTATATAGTTGGACATATATAACTATGTATACAGACATGCACATATACACAAATATATATATATATATATATAAATACAATATATATATTCTGCTATTTACATAAAATTACTTTTTATAAGTTTGATTTATTGAAGTTATGTATGTGATAAATGCTTCTGTCAGTCTGACATTGACATGCACAATGATTTCAGCGACCACATTTAATCAGAGATTGTCTGAAAAACATGCAGCCATTCTACAGACCTTGGCTTAGAAAGCACTTTGATACATTATCCCTTTGTGTCCAGCAGTCAGATTCTGGCTTCCTAACTACATTATCATGTGATTTAATTTCGAATATTTTTAAGTGATACCATTTCTCATTCTAACAAATTCTTCCTTTTATTTTTTCCACCCTTTATTTTTAAAAAGATGTTGTGAATTGAATGCTACAGGAATTTATTGTGTGTGTCCATGCATGTCTGTACATGCCTGTGAACTCTAGCTATGTAATCATGTGTGTCAGTGCTCATGGATCAAGGATATTTTCCTTGATCTCTCACTACCTTATCTTTTTTTTACAGAATCTCTCTCTGATTCTCAATTGCTTTTTATATAGATATCAGAGATCCCAAGTAGGGTTCTCTTGCTGTATAGTGGACACTTCACTAACTGACTCTCCTTCCTCTAGTATTTTCCACTAGTATTTTTTTCTAGTATTCTTTTCAGTGTTTCAAGACAGATTTTCTCTGTGTAATAATTCTGGCCCTCTTGTAACTTTCTTTATGACTTTACAGGCCAGGCCAGGCTCAAATTTGTAGAGATTGATCTGCCTCTACCTCCCAAATGCTGAGATTAAAGGAGTCACCATCATGACCTGCCTCATCGTACATATTTTTAAGTGCAGAGTGTAGTGTTGTTTGTGAACATAACAAAATTAGTCTAAGCAGCTCTGCTTGGATCACTAGCTCAAGATGCAATATGCTTTTAATGGAGGACATCACAGTCTTAATTGAGATATGAAGAGGCTGTGAAATGGACTGTTGGTTTTGGAATATTTCCTAGACTGACAGTTGTTTCTAGAGATTTAAACAATATATCCCATTGCTGAGTCTTATGAGAAAAATGTTAATGGAAACTGTGAAAGTTGGAAGTTTTAAGGGATTAGGGCAGCAGTTCTCAATCTATGGGTCATGACCCCTTTGTGGGTTGAAAGACCCTTTCTCAGGGGTCACCTAAGCCATGAGAAAACACAAATATTTACATTATAATATATAATATTATCAAAGTTACAGTTATGAAAGTAGTAATGAAAATATTTTTATGGTTGGGTTCACCACAATGTGAAAAACTGTATCAAATGGCTGAAGCATTAGGAAGGTTTAGAACCACTGGTTTATGGGATTCACTCTTCATAACATATTTATCTAAATTCAGGGCACATTAATGTCCATATATCACCTCTTTTTGTATATAAATATTTTATATTAAAAATATGAGTTAATATTATGAGCATGTGTCACCTTGTAGGTTTACTTAGAAGTACAAAGCTCTGCCATCTCTTCATTCTCAAATAAATGATGAAGCACACAAAAAAGTGATAATGAATAGCTTTAAAAATTATTTCAGCTGTTTCAAAAGTTTGTTCCTAACTCAGTTTTTAATATTCACAAATTCTCTTACTTAAACACAGCGTAGATCAAGTTTAATAGCAAGAACATTTAATACAAGTTCTCTTACTTAAACAGAGAATAGATAAAGTTTAACAACAAGAGCAAAAATATTAATAATAAACACCTACCAAGTATTCTTTCAGTCCACAGTAAAAATTCTCATGTATTATTCAAAGTTGCTTGGATTTCATTCCCATATATAGGAGTATATAAGTATATACCTATATGCATTTAACAACAGTTAATGAAAAAGAGGACATTGATATGAAAGAGATAAGGGATAGTTTTGTGGAAAGGTTTGGAGGAAGAAAAAGGAGAAGATAAATGATGTAGTTTTATCTCCAATAATAAATACTTTTTAAAAGAAAAAGATCAATTAGAAGCTACTGTCTTATGTCTGGGTTTTGCGATACTGTTTCTAACTATCTGGCTTTAGTGGTGCCAATTCATTTATAATCTTTCCAGATTTGGAAGGGCAGATGCTATTTTAACTTTGCATAATATATGCAATTTTACTAAGCTTATTTGAGAGGTGACAGGATGACTTTCCATTTATAAGGTCTTTCTTGTGTGAACCTTGCAAAAGAGATAACCAAAAACAACAGACAGTGACAGTTATATCTGTTGATCATTCTTTTTTCTTTCCCCAGTGCAAATGCTGGCCTGGATTCCAACTGAAGGATGATGGTAAAACATGTGTAGACATTGATGAATGTTCTTCAGGCTTCCCTTGTAGTCAGCAATGCATCAATACATATGGAACCTACAAGTGCCGCTGTGCAGAAGGCTATGAAATACAGCCCAATAACCAAAATGGCTGCAGGTCACTCTCAGGTAGTGAATTGAATTTGCTCCTGTTCCAAGCCCAGTTACAAAAATGGATTTTGAATTTTATAACCCTTTCTTATTGAATTTATTCCTTATTCCTGTGTCTGAGAATTCAGTACCCTTCCTTTGGTATTGGAATACTGATAGAGTGACTTTGCACACCATGCTTATTCTTCTCTGTTTAAGAGCAGGTTGTATTGCTGTCTTGTGAAGAACTAGGAGTTTTTAACATGTTGGGATTGCATAAGATGACATAATTCTTCACAGCTTGCTTTCTCTGAGGCACGAATAGTTATCACTTTTGCCAAGGTTGAGAGACAGTAATGTCACATTATTGTGATAATTTTTCTTCTCTTCTGTATCACATGCAGCTATGCATAAATGACTACCACAGAGAGCTAGAGACCAGTAGTGGTAGTAATAATAGTAAATCCTGCTATATACAATTATATAAATCATGTAGCTATTTGGTAAATCTTAAACTTCTGTTTAAGCAGTCACACACATCAAAATGACCCAAGGCAATATATGATTGTTAGTGGCATGAAAGGGAAATTCTGACTATCTTAGCTTTTAGATATCATTAAAAAATAATTTTATTGACTTCACTTAAATAATTTTTCAAATCAATGTATATACAAAACTTTGAACTCTTTTCTTTAAGAATTTATTTTGCAAGTCGGGTGGTGGTAGCACATGCCTTTAATCCCAGCACTTAGGAGGCAGAGGCAGGCAGATCTCTGTGAGTTCGAGGCCAGCCTTGTCTACAATAGCATAATAGTTCCAGGACAAGTTCCAAAGCCACAGAGAAACCTGTCTCGAGAAACAAACAAACAAACAAATAAAGAATTTATTTTGCTTCTAAATGAAAACTCAAAGAAAAATCTCAAAATGTACTGGAGATTAATTAACATGTCTTTATCATGCAAGTTTGTAAATATTAAAATATATGTTTGTAAGGCATGCCAGAGGAACATTTGTGAAAGAATTATAAATGTACAAAATATTGAAAATAATAATGAGAAGTGGCAAAATTAAAAAGAAACAGAAATCAAAATATGTAACTTAAAAATGGTTAATTATGGAGAGGGAATTTCTGACTATCTAAATATCTGAGTCTATTATAGCTTCTAACATAGCTATACATTTTCCTTCTCTGAAATTCTCCAAAAATACACATAGTAGTAGGTATTTTCTACTACCAAATGCATTGCCTAATGTCTAAGAGACCTGAGAGTAAGAGGGACACATGTTAAATTGCTCTCACTTCCTGCTCTGCCTGCCGGTTGTGTGCTTCACTTTTCAACAGACAGAATAGGTATCTTTGGGTGTTTTACTCAGAAAAGAACTATATGTTCATTTATACAGCTACACACTGAACTGAGAGAAGCCTAAACAGGAAGACATGACTGTAAAATGTCTAATACAATTTTCTGTTTGCTTTTAGATGAAGAACCTTTCTTAATTCTCGCTGATCAACACGAGATAAGAAAAATTAGCACTGATGGCTCCAACTACACACTTCTAAAGCAGGTATGTCACTTCCAGGAGGGTGAGTCAGTGATTTTGCTTCTCCAGAGAGCAGCAAAGTTATGCACATAGAAAAACTAACACTTGCAGCATATAAAGCTCATATGTGCATGTATGTAGACAAATACTTATCATCAATGTTTTGAGGATGATTAGCAACATGTCCCAACTTACTGTATGATGCTGTGTGGAAGAATGGGAAGATGACGGCATAGTTCATCCTCAGAATTTTCTTAGAAATGCTGTGTTACAAATGGATGGCATATTAGAAGTGGCCCAGTGTTCTCTTGAATTATTTTATATCTTGCCCAAACTGCTAGGCATACTACCTTAATTCTGGAAAATAAATAAGATTGAGTTTTTTTACTACTAATTAAAATAATCTAGTTTTTATACTGTACTTTGTCAGGTTAAGGCTAGATAATTAAATATTCTATTTATAAACTGAGCTAGAAACAACATTGGATATATAGTCACCATTTTTGTGAAAATTTCTTGTGTTTTTTCACCAAGCCTTGTAGTTCAAAATCTCAAAAATGGTTCTTTCTGTTGTCTTAGTGGCTAATATGATTTTTTGATTGTCAGTAATATAAAAGGTTTTCCCTCTATGCAATATATAAACCATTATAACATAGTAGAAACATTTCAGTATAGTCTTGGTTCCTGTTCACATTTTTATTATTGCCAATCATGAACACCTGAGTAAAATGGACTTTAAATGGTTTCTTGAGGAAAATATATATAAATATAAAAGAAATGGGTATATTAAAAGTTCATAACAGCCCTATGTCTCTGGGGAAAATGCTTCTTTGTGGTGACCAGAGAGGGGGTAAGCAGGCACTAAAGACTTAATAAAAGCTTACCATGTGACCTGGCCTGAGGGTTTCCTGAAATATGTAACTTTTGTTCAGCATCATTATTTCATCATAACATTATAAAATTTTAAGTATTCCTAGGAACATAATAATTTCCATCACATTTGGAGATAGTATCTAATGATGCTGGAAAAAGATAAGTAATTATCTCTTGATACTTTGTCTCTGTTCAGATAAATGAAAATGTCATATTTTCAACTGAATTTTGTATTTTTTATATACATGTTTAGGAAGAATGATTTTTCTAGTGTTTTGAATTTTACTGTTCTACTTGTAGTCAAATTTTCTTAGCTTAAATACTGTAAAATATGAATGTTATAGGCAAATTATAGTGTATATTTACATGCCACATTTAGAAAATATACTTTAATAACATACATTGTTGAAATGAAAACTAGTCAAGTTACTTTTCTAATATGAAATCCAGTTTAGTTCTGATAGTGCCTTTATCCCACCAAAATTGTAAAAAGAAACAACAGGCAATTTTCTAAATTAATCAACTTGAAACAAAGGGCACAAAAGGTAAGCTATAGAAATGATAAAGGCAAACAGAGCTTTCATGAAACCAATTTTCAACTCTGCAGACATAAGGATGACCTGAGTTTTCAGCACTTATTTTTTGCAGCATCTCTGACTGCTTTAATATTTTTGGCATATGATTCTACAGAGAGAGCACTGAACTGTCCAGTGAGCATTAAGGGACAACTGCAGAAAAAGGTCTACCTCGGCTGAATTGAAAATCCTCAATTCCTCTGTATTTGCAGTTTTTATTTATTATACTGGATCTGCTAAATATGGATCTGAATTGTGATTATTCAAATGAATCACTGTTTACAAAATGAGGACAATGACTAAGAATCCAGATAATTCCTTGCTAAAGTTAGAGGCAAATTTGTATGTTCTCCTTACAAAATTCACCATGCAGCCATCTGAACTTCTAAACCATCAAGAAATTCACGTACATTATTCTTCTAAAGAGAAGAAACATTTGAATAAAAAACTAGTTGCAGATCACTGACATGACTTTATTAAGCTGTCTAAGAAGTTGTCTGGAGAATATGAACGTGATATTTTAAGATTTTGACTTTTCACGGTCACTTCAGATATGTTCACTTAGTTTAATCTAACCATTCTCTAATTTTTAGCATGTGTTCAGAGAATTAATGTTAATTCATTTTTAATTTTTGTAGTCATTCATATCCAGCAGTGTTGATAAGAATGGATCTACTTTTATTCTTTGGAGTTTAGGGAGAACTTGAATGGAGTGATTCTTTTACCACCTGGTATTTCTGAGTTTATGACCAATGACATGTGATTTTTGTGGGGACCGGGCTCCATTTTCATACTTTGAAAACAAAGTAAAAGGAGCCTGACTATGTTAATCCTCATTATGGCTAGGAGTTGAACCTGTGACATTTATGTTATTATTACTAGAGTTAAACTTTCATGAAAAAAGCAATTGAAAGAAAACCATGTTTTTCTTACTTGTATTTCCTAAATGGTATCTATTCAGACTGTACTGTAATTCTCAGAGATCTTGAAAAGAAGTAACATATGAACATTAATTATTTAATCTTGGCTAAATTCTTATAAAGGACTATATGAATTTAAGACAGAATTATTAATACCAAGTTTTAAATTTTTAGAGTAAAAGTGGAAACTGTAGTCAATTTTAGAATGACCATGGTTGTTAATGCTCCTTACCCCCAACACAGCAAAACTGACTCCCTGGACATGTAGACACTCAAGCCTAAGACTGCAACTCATTTAAACTGTGAGAGAGACAAACTTTAAGGTGAAGGTTGATGCAATTAAGCTTTATAGAGAAATAAAGTTATAGTGATCTTAGGGATTTTATCATTATATATAGCACCAATTATCTTCTAATTGAAAATAATTTGTATATGAACAAACTCTCTGGCCTTTGAATGAAATAAGCAGTTCTAGTTCTTACTCACTTTTTTTTTTAGTCTAATGAAACTGTAATTAGACGAGCCTTAGCATTTACTAAGATTAATTCTGGTAAATCATTTGAACAACTCAGAAGCAAAGAACGTGCCTGAGTCTTCATAATACAAGCTCAAATAAAACCAAACTGCAGCATACCCAAACCAAACATCTGGGACATCCATAAATTTGAGTTTATGTTTTGCTACTTGGAACAAAATATATAACCATAGCCCTTAAAGGAGAATTTTCCTCTATTTTCCATCATGTGGAAGAAATAACCAGCTCTTCCTTGGTCAAATGCTCATGTAAGGCTAAAACTTTTGATTCTAATATGATGCTATCTTGTATAAAATGACACTTTAAATATGAAATGCCATTCCCACATCCTTTCCGATTCATGAGATGACTATCCATGTGTGGCTTAGTACCTTAAGAATAATGTAGCCCACCGAATTTAAATGGCTGTTCTTTTCTCATTACTCCACATAAAATATTATACCAATGTCATATTTCTACTAATATTAACTATTAAGTCAAAGTCATATCTTTTGTGTTTGTGACATCATTTACAACAAATATTCATAAACAGATTTTTTTTTTCTACTTGAAAAAACAGTTGCTCACAAATTTGGGAAGAATTCCCATTAAAACACGGTTGCAAAATCTCTTAGACACTGCCTCTTGGGGAATAGAAATTAAAGCACAGGAGGAGTCACATTCACAGAAACTGGGTTACTTACACTAGTGTATATGTGACATTTATGTTCTGAACCTATCTGTATAGATTATAACAACTCCACTTAACCACAGCATAGGACTGAATAAAACGCCTGTGAAACCCAGTTTTCCTCGTCCTGGGCAATCTCAAATCTCCCTATTCCAGTGCTTGTGTTTCTTTTGTTGGCTTTGGAAATTTTCCAGACAGACAAAGCTGCTCAGTGAAATACATGTGAGGACAGAGCTGTACTTGGGCTGCCAGGTCTTCATGAGCATCAGAGGTGGTAATATCATAGTTGATTTTAATTTTTAGAAAAAAGTTTTGGTTAAACAGCAAACAGTTATGCTTCTTTTGATGATTCTGTTGCGGGATTCCAATTCATTATTTTGATTTATTTTATCTTATTGTGTTTTATTAATCTTAACTTTGAAGTTAGCAAACAAATGATTTCATTATGACATTTTCTACTTTCTTTGTTCTTATTCATATCTTTCCCCTACTTACTGCTCCACTTCTGTTTCACTTGGCCTTCTACTTACCATTGGAATAAAAAAAAGTGAAAGAGTTCAGGATCTTAGAAAAGAAGCTGGAAAGAGATTACCCTCTAAAGCTTTGTTAGGAGAATGTTGCAAAGCCTGAATAGCCATTGTGAAGCCATTAATTAGGAGAACATTACAAGAGATCATGACTTTATACAGCATATTGGGGTGACTGACGGAAGAGAAAGGCTACCAACTTTGAAAAAGAAAGTTTTTTTTCTGACTTTTATAGGCCTTTAGCTGTGTGATTAGGGTTAGGTCTACTGTTAGAACTGCCCACACCAGTCATAATCTCACTTCAGTGAATAAAGGTGTCCTCTTCCCTATATCCCCACCAGTCACTCTTGTTATGTATTCTTTTAAAAATTTTGATTTAGTTTTTATTTGCATTTTTTCATGCATTATAGTTTGACAATATTCTGTCCTCTCCCCAAATCCTCCATATTTCCTCTGTCTCCTAAACAACCTAACCTCAAGTTCTGCCTCTTTGTCTTTAAATAAATAGATGAATAAATAAGTACCATGGCACATAAGGAAACACAGAGCCCAAATCAAGCAAAATTTGCACAAAAAAGTGAAGTCCATTTTCTGGTCATCATCTGTTCATGGACATGGCGCCTTCCCCAGAGTATTGGTGATAAAACCTATGATACTTTATTAGAGAAAGCTGATTCTTCTCCCAACAAATATCACTTGCTATTAGCTCCTATGCTGGGGTGAAAATTATGTCCACTCCTATTCTCAGTGCTGGAATTTTATGCTATAATCTTGTCCCTTTAAAAGATCTTTGTTTTTCACATTGTTTGTTCAAAAGATTGCAAATATTGGGAAACTTTTGCTTCTTATTGGGACTTTATTTTAAAATGGATAATGTGTCTTTTAAATGTGTGGTATGAAGAAATTTTAAACACACTATGTTCTTAAAATATCTGTCACAAGTGTTATAGTAATCTGCAAGCATTTATATTCAAAGAGAGATGATTATTTCTCTGGATTCTAAACATTAGAAATAATACTAATAGAATGTGTATTTCTTCTCACTTTTAGGGTTTAAACAATGTTATTGCTATTGACTTTGATTATAGAGAAGAATTTATATATTGGATTGATTCTAGCAGACCCAATGGAAGTCGGATAAACAGAATGTGTCTAAATGGAAGTGATACCAAGGTAGCTTCACATTACATAAATGGGATTATTGAATACTTCTTTGGTATCATTGATAAAGATATAAAATCTTATTTGAAAACAAATAATTCCTTACATAACAAAATTAGCTTGAATTATGTTTTACGCTTTTTTTCTGTGAAAGATGATAAATGTAAATTTGTAAAATGAGCTATTTTATTTTAAGGTTCTATTTTAATAGTATTTTTTGCAACTAGATAAGACTCATAGTTGTAAATAATGGAGTGTAGATAAAATTTTTAGCAATGCTATAGTGTACTCAGCATGTGTACAATTATGAATGGTTTTATTAGCTCAGAATTAAGTATCTGTCACATTCTAGACATGAGCTAGTTGGTACCACTCAATGATACCCTAAGTTTTAAATAAAATATTAGTTCAGTGTGTGCACTATAAAATAGATTATACAGAAGAAGTGGGGGTTGAGAGACGCCTCAGTTTCTAAGAGCACTAGATACACATGTAGAGGACCCAATTTCAGTTCTCAGAAACGTCATAAAGTGGCTCATAATTACTTGTAATTACAGTTCCAAAGGACCCAAAGCCCTCTATCGCATTTGTGAATACCAAATTTGCAAGTGGTTCACATATATAGACACATGCTGATATGCACACAAATAAATAAATATATGATAGATAGATAATATTTTCAAAAGATTCTAGTAGATAAAACATCAATTACTTTTATGTCTTATTGTCACAAGAACTGTTTTTATTAATGGTTACTTTTACATTTTGAAGACACCTGAGGGTTTATTTTTTTTTAACTTCTATCTCTATCACCTTCCAATTCTTATTCTGTTGTTACTTTAAACAATGTTGTCTGTGAGTTTTAAAAAAAATCATCTCTTTTCTACTGAATAACTGTTCACTGATGTTCCACAGTCAGCAATCTCAGGTTTCAAATTTGGAATGTAGAAGGTGAAAGAAGCAAATATGTCTTGCAGTCAAAGCATTGGAGCAGCGTCATGGCTGCTTCAAGCCTTCTTGTCTCACATTGTCATTTAGAGAAAAGAGGATTCCAAAACTCTATTTCTACTTTGCTGTCTTCAAACACAGGGTGCACTACTATCTCTTTGTGTGCTGTATAGGGCAGGAGGATTTAAGTGAGTGGGGAGAATAATACCAAAGCCATGACAGCATCTAGTTAAGTAAATATTAATAAGTGTGTGTGTGTGTGTGTGTGTGTGTAAAAGAAAGTTTTTCCCAAAGTTTGAGAGGATGAGCAGATAAACTGTAATGAAATGAAGTTACCAACTGTACATCTACTTTTTTGCTTAGGTTATATTTTTTTCTTTAAACTTCTGGAAGTAAATACACACCGGGTAACTTCTTTTAAATAAGTAATGTGTTGTGGTAAATTGTTATCTTCTTTATCTAAATTTAATTTCCTCAGTTTAAATAGAGTTTTGTATCTTAATAAAAATCAAATAACAATTGTTCGATTCTTATTGATGCCGTTTATATTGTTAACCTTCTAAATTCTTATTTTGTTAGGTAGTGCATAACACTGCTGTTCCAAATGCACTTGCTGTTGATTGGATTGGAAAAAATCTCTATTGGTCTGACACAGAGAAAAGGATAATTGAAGTGTCCAAACTCAACGGCTTGTACCCTACTGTACTTGTCAGCAAAAGGCTGAAGTTTCCCAGGGACCTGTCTTTAGATCCTCAAGCCGGGTTTGTAAAACTGTTAAAAATCTTAACACTTTTTATTTACCATACTTTAGCCACCATTAGATTTTGATTATTGCTAATAAAGTCTTTCTGTGGATTTTTATTGTTTATATCATGAAAATGATTATGTCACAACATATTTTATAGCTTAATTTTAAACATTAATCTAGATGGACTATATAAAATCAGACAATATTTGCATTTGTTGCTGTTTCTAAGGGAGCGTACACATTTCAACTTTTCACTGAATAGTTCCATAATTATTTTATTATATTTTAAATAGTTTTTATTTATTTTTTTATAATTTATTTTTATTTTGTGTGCTTTGGTGTTTTGCCTTCATGTATGTCTGTGTGAGGGTGTCAGGTCTTGGAGTTACAGACAGTTGTGAGCTGCCATATGGGTGCTGAGAATTGAACCCAGGTCCTTTGGAAGAACAGTCAGTGCTCTTAACCACTGAGCTATCCCTCCAGCCCCAATTTTATTATATTTTAAAATATCTTATTTATTATTCTGAGATAATCTCTAAACAGTTTTAACCAAAACAATTATATGTGAGTCCTTTTTTAATGTGTGATTCAGTAAATATTCACCAGATATTCTCAATTAATCCTCCATTTGTATTCATTTATAATTTTTTTGGAATATATGATTGTTTTGCTGTTTTATCAGAAAAGTTTTATTTGAATGTCTGGTTCATTGCACTTCTTAAAAAACTCAATTAAACTGATATGGCTTCTTATATACCATTAAAGATCCTTTACTTCTAATGAAAGAAGCGTTTCCTGTTTATAACCATAAACATTATTTCTCAAATTCCTGTTTGTGAAGTAAAGACTGCTCCTTGCCCAGTGAGTATAGCTGATCAAGCTATGGGTTTTATTTTTCCCAGGATAGAGTTATTACCCCATAAACTCGAGGTAGTCTTCAGTTATCATCAACATAAACCCATCGTTAAATGTGTCAATTAAAATAGTGAAGGGTAAATTATTGTGGATGCTACCAAAGACTCCTTTGATTCCATTTTTGATAGTATTTGTATTCTAGTACATGTATGCCATTTTATAACCAAAAATAGATAAAATTAGATCTTTTATGGAAAAAGTCACCTATTTTAATAGCTGCAATTCAACACTGCCATTTTTAACACTGTTTCTGGTTCCCCAGAGCGAGGTAATAAGACATCTAGATTTTTGCAGCCGTAAAAAGATCTTCATGTGGGGAATGCCATATATAATTCCTGTATAAAATGTTGGATGGCCCCAATTCAGAGATGCCGACTAAATGTATAAAAGTATTTAATAAAAATAGCTAAGTCATTCCCATCATATGTGGTCAAAAATGTGTTCTTGCAGCTCACCTCTTGTTCTGGAGTGGTGTGAGTTCTTTCCAGACATTTGGTGACATATAAGTCAAGACTCGATGGAGTCATTGATCTGTTTAATGCCATGAAAAAACCAAAATTTCAAGAGACAATGGGGCTTTAATTCAGTGTCCAGACTCTGGTCCCATAATTTTTCTACAGCATCACATTAAAGATTTAAGCAACAAAATGACCACCATGGCAAGAGAGTGTGTTTTCCAGGAAACACTCAAACAAAGGAGAAAAGGCTTGCAGCACATAAGTGCTAATTTTTCCCATCTGAATAGCGAAACTTTCTTTAATAAAAGGAGGAGTCTATACGATGAATTTGTAATGCACTACCTAAATCATTAGAAGCACACCTTACTGCTTGAGGTGCCGTGTCTCAAACACACAACCCAGAACTATTTCAGTGATCTATGCCTTATCTCCATATTTTATGTCTGAAGAGATGTTTTGTTTAGTTTTTTCGTAGTTTATTAACTATCTGTCAAAATAATAGCATGTGTAATTCTGATTTTAAAATACATGAGTACATGTTAAAAATTTCATCCATATCCGTTATTGCCTATAAATGTGATGATAATGCAAAGTACTTTTTAAAGATTATTTTATACTTATGCACTTTGGCTTATGTCAGTCCTTCCAAGAATATGGGAAATATAGCAAATGACATATAAATAGGAAATGTGTATAGCTTGTTGTCCTAATAGGATGAGAAATTCCGTACCTTATATATCATGTTGTAATTATATGCATTTTCCAAGAAATCAGAAATATTTTTTCCTGTGTGAGGTATTTTATAAGTTTGTCCAAGTGTACACTAAATACTGAAAACAAGATTATAGAGCTGCCTTTTAGTATAAATACCTTAAATTTCCGTCTAGACATGTGTATCTTTAGCTTAAAGACTATGGTATATCCATAGTGTCTGAGAGACAATTTGTGGAGCCAGGCAATAAAGAGGTAATTGAACACACACAAGACTGTGGGGTCATAGCTCTAGAGACATGAACCCATGCCTCTGCAAAAGCAAATACATGGTTGAACTGTAACTGACCTACATGTTTCAAAAGAAGCTATCATAAAGGAGGAAGGCTTGCTGTGAGAAAATGAGAGCCCAAAATAAAAATTTAATTTCTAATTTTGTGTGCAAAGCAAATAAACATACCTTCAGACATTGCAGTTATGTTAAAACCCTCCTCTCACAAATTTTAAAATTATAAATAGTTGAGTACAGCATATTTCTATTTTGCCATAATCCATAAGAAATGAACACACATGATTATTTCAACGATTCAGATTTAGAGTTCAATTTAGGAGAAAGATATCTCTCTAATTTTGTTACCTGAATTCTGAGGAAATAATACATCTCTGATACCCATAATTTAATTCATTTCAAACAACCATTTCTTTAAGAGCACAGAGTCTGTTGTTATGGTTACAAGCAGATATTCTTTGAATATTTATACATGGTTGTAATTATTCAGTAGGTACCATTGGGCCATGACTTTTTGTATTAAATCTTATATACAATATAAGATTATATGTATATATATATATGTATGTATATACATATATATTGTATATTACCGGGCAAAATTTCAAGTTCTAAATATTTTTATTGAACAAATAATTGTCAGATTATTTATTATGAACAAATATTCCACATAGGTAATTATTTGGGAGTTCTATTTTGAAGGAAAAACACTCATTTTGCTTATAGAGACTCAGTGTCAAACTTGAAACATACATGTATACTAAATCATTCTTAAATATTAAAAGGAGTAGATGCTGTGCCTTCAGAAGGTAGCAAGAGATCCTCTTTGGAGCACTAAGTGTCATAGTACCTTGAATATAGATTTTTTAAAAATATTGTTCCATTTAATGAGTATTTTATTTGAAAAGCAAAGTGATAATATACATGAAATCCAGGAGCACAGTATAGTTGGACGGGTATAATCTAATATAGCTAGTATCCCACTGAGTGGGTATTATTAAACCAAAAGAATATTATTTCATACATATTATGTGAGGTGTTGGATAATAAGATAATATTTAGTCTTCAGTTTGCTTATTCATTATCTAAATTTGCTTTAAGTGTTAGCACCTACACTTTTCATAATGGCCTCATAAAAATAAGTTGCTATTGGTTTTCTTCAACATTTTATAAATTTTAGGCTCATGAAGATTAATTAAATCTAGTTTCACACAGTCGTGGGAGGACTTGGAATTAAAATGAAAGCAACCTGTTTCTAGGGTTTGCTTCCTTAAACTCCACATATCACGTCTTTTAAAATATGCCAGCTTGCATCCTACCAGAGGCCAGAGTCCTTCCTTATTTAATTACATCAAAATCATGAAAGACCAGCCAATTACCATATAAAATATATAACATGATCTATATATTATTCTGTAACTCAAATGGCCATAAAGGCCTGGAAAAGGATTCTCTATCCCTGTGACACAATTACAACCAGCACCTAAGTCTTGCTGTGTTTAAAATCTGATAGAAAAAGCTGTATTTCATGAGGAATTTCAAAGCTAATTATAAAGGTAAGTTTCAGGTTAAAGTAAACACAAATTTTGTTAAAAATTCCTCAAATAACCATGCACTCTCTTTAATGTATTTATAAAACACTTTGTCAATATTTTTGTGTCCACAAGTACTAAATTCACTTTGGAAGTCATTTAGATAAACATACATTCACATTCTGTCTCCTATCCACCAGTGTTTAGAAACATCTGCTACATACTGTAACATCAAGGGAAACTTCATTTCAGTATAGTCTTCCATCCACCTAAGTAGGGCATTAAGTTGTGTTAGAAAATTTCTGTCATTTACTGTAAGAGAAGAACTTTCTGATTGTGAGTCAAGCAACCCCATATTGTCATGTATTGGTCAATTATGCTGTAATAAAGCAAAAATGATTTTGTTGCCTATTTGTACTCTAATCCCCTAAACTGCTAAGGAAACAAATATCATTGTCTGTTGGTGCCTAACAACAACAGAGATATTTTCATTGCACTCTTAGAGCACTGCAATATCAGGTAGAGCAGTTATGCTCTTAAGTGTATTCAATGAAAATATGGGTTTTATAAAACATTTCCCAACCATACCTCTTCAGACATAACATGAAAACAGAAACTAACAATAATCAAGAAACAAATTGGGGAAAACAGAAGAAACAATATGAATTACATGTACACAGACATATTTTTAATTAAAAAAGCACATGTTAGACAAATAATATAATGAAAGCCCTGAAGCAATAACTTGAAATTATAATGAGGAAGTGATACAGACTGAGTCCACACATTTAAATAGCAAGAAATGACTGGAATAAAATAGTTAGTCCCTTGAATTAAGGAGGGCTTAATGATCAGGAATTTCAAATGTTGGACACTTAAGAGCTTTTGAAAGCAATATTGAACAGAAATTGACTTTAATGATGTAGTCATTTTGATTCTATTGAACAACCTAGTGATAATTGTGAAAATCAGGTCTGGAGTGAAAAATCAATATGAATGAAGCTAAAGTTTAGAATGGTGTTTTTTTTTTATAAATTTAGGGCATTTGAAATACATAATCTTATTAGGAGTTTCAAAATCATGCCTTTCACAATGCAATCACTTTCAGAATTTTTCTGATTGCAGTTGTGTTTAATATTCTTGTTTTAATATATTTTAAGTGTAACTATAACTGTATATATCTGCATGTTCCTGATTAAATAGAAATACAAAGGCTATCTCTTTTAAACCATTCTTGATTTAGCACAAAAATTACTGAAATAATGCTTAATATTTTTATGAAATGATGCATAAGCACAAGTAAATTAACTAATATGAATATGTATAAAAACCCTACAGGAGCATAGCAGGAAAGGTTAGTATCAATATTCCCAAATACAGTGCTAATAGTACATGGGGAGTATACTGATATATTGAAGCAAGGTGAGCTGCTAGTCACTATGACTTCTTTTTGGTCAATTTCTTACTTCACATGTTTCTCTATTAGTTCATGAGAATGATGTGAAATGTTTTGTCTAGGTTATATTTTTTGTGAAAATAGGCTGTTTTTCAAAACAAATAATAATTAACTAAGAATCAATTACACAGAACATCATTTTCTAACGGTTTTGGCAATTATCATGACTTGGTGGTATAAAATTTCCCAAGTGAAATCAAATTTAGCACAGATATACAACTTTTCACTGCAACAAATTCAGAGTTGCCTCTGAGAAGTTGACTTGACATTTCTCAATTTATGTTCAAGTTTTTAGCTTTAAAACAATGATTACAAACCTTCATAACTTGGAGGTTCTGTTGCTCCTACCTCCAATTCCTGAGTGATGGCAATAAAAGCATACACCATTGTTCCTGGTTTTTGTGTAGCTGGGATGGAACCTAAAAAGGCATTCTTTCAGTTGAACTCATCCCAGCCCCAAACTTGTCCTTTGTTTAGTTCTTATTGAAGGTTTATTTCTCCTGACTATTCACAATACTTAAGAAGGACATCAATAATATTTGTAATATCAAAGAAAATGTTAGTATTTTATATCAAATGAAAACCAGTATAACAAAGATTTTTTTTATTCTAATTCAATTCAGACTAGTTTAAGTAGAGCAGGATTTCTTGGTACTGTGTTGCCTGTGTACTTTGTATTTCACATGATGCAGTATTAATATTTAACTCAGATTGATTAGTGTAACTTCAAAAGTATCAAGATAAATTTTAATTTTTTGCTCCCTTTCTTATTCCTGTCACAGACCTTCTGATATTGTAATTTAAATATGCCATGAGGTAGGCAGTCCTATGAAGGTACTGACTAGATACACTTCCAAACAATACTGTGGGATCTTATAGGCTTGAGATATAGCTGCTTTGAGAAGCAATCCACTTAATTTTAATTTTCTTGTTTGCATTATGTAAATATAAATATTTATACCAGTACAGTGGATATCAGTGCTAATGTTTATCCTAACCAATGAAATAACATGTATAGTTTAAATTGGTAAGAAGTCAAAACTGATAGTAGATAGATAAAGGCAGATGGATGGAAGATACAACAGTTTTTTTTTTTTGTTTTATCCTTTTAACAGTAGAGATTACTGCCACAATTTTACATGCATACATGCCTTAATTTTATGCTTCTGTTAGTTTGCAGATGTAAAATAAGCTTATAATCTGTGTCCTTGTATATTAACAAGAACATGATGAATGATAAATGAATATCCAAAAACAGTGTTTTATCATTAATTTGAAACAGACAAACAAACAAAAAATACAAGAAGAGTTTGCACTGAAGTCTATCATGAGTGCTGCAGTTCAGAGATACATCAAGAATTAATTTAGAAACAGTGAAACAAAAAGGAAAAATATTGTGTGATGTTTTACAGCAGCAGCTTCTTTCAATGAAATGGCTGTTGATTTTCTTTCTTAGGTATTTGTACTGGATTGACTGTTGTGAGTATCCTCACATTGGCCGTGTTGGAATGGATGGAACCAATCAGAGTGTTGTCATAGAAACCAAGATTTCTAGACCTATGGCACTAACAATAGATTATGTCAACCATAGACTCTACTGGGCTGATGAAAATCACATTGAATTTAGCAACATGGATGGATCTCATAGACACAAAGGTTGGTCTACCTTTATAAACAAGTGAATATTTACAACTGCAGAAAATATTAGTTTAAATATTTTATGAAGCAATTATTTAAAGTCATAATATATGCATAATTATAAGTATATAAAATATATACACATAATTTTAAAAGTGTAAGTTTGCTTTAGTTGTCAATTGTACTTTTCTACATAAACAAATGCGTGATGGTTTTCTAAATTAATATTTACATGTGTCCTAGCTGAATTGGAATTGAAAACACTTGATTAGAATATAGTTTTATTGTACTATGTTATATTTGAGTTTTCTTTAAAAGTTAACAAAAAGAGTTAGTTCCAGGACAGGCTCCAAAGCTACAGAAAAACCCTGTCTTGAAAAACCAAAAAAAAAGTTAAAATTAAGTAAATTTTTAATAAACCAATAAGTAACACTTGAAGATAATGTTAGCACATGATTAAGTGTACAGTTATATACTACAGCAACCACAACAAACAACTTCCACATCAGAATAACACACAGGAAATATACATATATGTATATTTCAAAATATTAGATTCAATAAATCAGTTTTAAATTTCTATAATACATTAGTTTCAAAATTATATCAAATTTATAAAGGAAATTGATATAAGGAGAAATTATGAGAAGTGAAATGCATAGTAAATAAAAATAGATGAAGAAATAATTAGAAAGTGGCAGCCATTCGATAGGAGAGCTTCAGTGAAGGAAATATGGACAAACATTATATAGATATAACAAGCTTGAAATGATTGATGAATATTGTTCTGAGCAAAGAATGATATTAACATTATCCTGGTATTTTACAAATCAACATTGCTTTTTCTATTTGAAATTTTGATGTCGAAACATCTTCTCAAATACATTCAGTACAGAGAGCCCAGTCCCTTGGTGCAATCTAATTTAGAGTGATTTCTCATATATCCTTTAAGATTAGAAAACAATTCAAAAACAAAAGATAAAGAGAAACAGAAAGGAAGTAAGGGAAGATGTTTGTTACTCATCAGTGAAACTGTGTGCATGAAGGCCTCAAATTCTGGAGCCATGAGAATCAAAGGAAAAGACATACAATGTCCTAAAGCTTTAGTGTCACTAATTTTGGCTAATATCCTCTATGCCAACCAATATCTAAGCAATTTTGGTTTTCTAACAAGCATTGCTGAGAAGTTGTGAGAGCTGCTTCTATACCAGAACACAGAGATTAGGTAAGCATATGCAACACACTTAAGTGTTGCCCGTCTGACTATCAACATTAAGAAACTCCACCAGGACTCAATTAACGTGAACAATCATTCAATGAGTAAGTTGAAACTTTGATCACAACAAAACCAAATCACAATTATGCTTAGCTTTAAACAAAAAATTCTCTCTATTAAAAGAATCAAAGCAAATGTTCATTGTAATCATAGGTTGACGTATTCAAAGTTTTATCTGTCCCTATAAATGCTGAGCCTACATTTTCACATCTAGAAAATGTACTAGACTTTTGTAAGTATATTAATCTTTGATAAAATTTACTGCATAGTAAAACACATAAGAGTATTTAAATTGCTATTATATAGTGAAAATATATTGCATTATAAAGTGTTTGCCTGCTCTTAAAATGAACTGTGGATATTTGAGTATTAAGTGTTTATAGGTAAAATACCAGAACTATTAAGAAATATTGACAATATCCTCTGGATATATTTTTGAAATATATCATGTATGTTGCTGACTAATTTGAAATATTTAATGTGAAATTAAATTCACATTTACATGGTATCTTGCAATCATGAGGTTAGTGAAGACTGTGAGTAGAGATGCAATACAGAAGAGTGATGTGGCTCCATAATTTTTAAAAATGAATTATTGACTGATAGATTATTCTATCACAGTGTTACTAAGCTTAAAAATTACTTTAAAAACAGTGTCGGGCACAAGTAGGGAGAGAAATGAAGAGAAAAAATTGTTGTATCAAGAAGTATTTTCTGCTAAGGCATCTTCTAGAAAGACCACTGAAACTTTTTTTTTTTTTTGAGTGCCTTAGCTGCCAATACCAGGATACAAGATGATAATTGCCTGGTCCATTCTAACCTAGAATGACTTAAGCTACATTATGCTAACTCCAGAGCTAGCCAAAGGAAGGTTTCAAGTACTGTACTGGAAAAGATGATTTTGATTGCTCTCGGCATGGGAAGGAGGTGCATATTTAAGATACAAATGATACACTTTTATGAATTTGAGTGATGTTTTTCTCTTACCACCTTTTCCTCTTATCCTGACAATTGATATTATTTTCATTTATTTATGCTGTAAAACAGGAAGCCAAGCCTTTTAGGCAGGGAATGTTAGTCTCACAAAGAATCCGAAAGATCAGTATCAAAAGTTTCAGAACCACTTTCTTTAATACACCAAGTTTTAATAATGGGGAATATTAATCGTTAAATTGAACTCTGTACTTTATAGAGTGTTTGTTCCTCCAGATTTATTCAATCATACGTATACAGTAATTCTGTCTGTGAAGCATTCTTTGTATATGGCTATTTATTTTTGAGATAGAGTCTCACATATCCCTATTTGAACCTACATTTGCTAGGTAGCTGAGGATGTCCTTGAATTTCAGATGTTAATGTCCCTAACTCCAGACTACAAACAGGCCAACATGCTGGGGACTTATGATACTGGGGGCTTGAGCCCGGGGCTTCACCCATATTAAGCAAGCACTCTATCAACTTAATTATTCCAACAATTTTTTTATTGTTTGTCTTGTTCATGAACCTTTGAGATTTCTAATCTCTGTGCTTTGACAATGATACAGAATGCATCCAAGACACACGTCACTTTCTCCACTCCTTCCTATTTAGACTCCAATACCCATCTCACATTACTTGAAACTTAATACAGTATTTCATAAGAATTCACAATATGTTAATCAATATGTTGACCTAGAAATGTTAAAATTTAATCTCATTTAGTCATGTGCACCTCTCCTTCATCTACACACACACACACACACACACACACACACACACACATACACACATACACATTCACCTATGAATATATTATACAGCTAGTTTAGAATAATATTATTTTATAGTATAGCACAAGATAAAACCTTAAGAATATAATTCAGTATAGTAAAATATTATATTGATATTGGATTATTATATAAGTTTATTTAAAATTACATATTCATTGGTTCATTAAAAGTTTTTATTTTTATTTTTTGGATTCCAAATCATTATTCACCCATTCCACAATCACTGACCCTTTGTGAGATGCATTACATTAAACTTTGGAATTGTGAAGATGAACAAGCTACTGTCTTTAAATCAAAGTTTATTGGAAACACTAGTTTGCAGAAAAAGGTCTGAATGTGAAAATAGAAATAGGCATATTGAATGTTTTTTAGTGTGAAGAGTTCTAAGTTCTTAGGGACTCTACCAGTCTTTATGCATGGGAAAGTATGGAGCACACTTCATACAGAAAAATAGCCTGTGCCAAGTATAGCAGAATCTTCATTCAGTGTAACTGTTAGATAATTTGTCCCTGCCTGAAAAATGATAGAAAATAGATAATGACTGAGATGAACAAGAACAAATTGGTGCCATATTTTGACAAGCCTTATATACTTTGTAATTTGGTAGCCATCTCTTAGGTCATAGGGAGTCATTGATGGTGTTTAGTTTATGGAATACTGTTATTAGTTTTGACAGCAGTGTGGAAAATGAATGACCCTGGAAGGGCAACCAATTTAAACACTGTTAATATATTTCAGGAGAAAATGTTTGAAGTGATTCTCACTGGGGGAAAAGAGATACAGTGTCATATTCAATACTAACTCATTTGCTAAATCAAATAAATTAGCAAATATAGCAATAGAAAGATTAAGGCTGCACATATGAGTTATACAATGAATGGTACGCATTTCCCTTACTAAAGTGAAAGTACTCCTCTGTGTTATAGCTGTAAGATTCCAAAACTTTTATGTGCTTTTCAAGAATTCAGTACAACAAAGTGAAGTTATTGAATCACAAAGCTCTGTTCTGATTTTAGTAGCATAAAACCTTCCAATGTTCATTCTTCTAGCCTTCTGAAATGTATGTTAATCTATAAGTACCTTACTATGAATACCACACAGAAATAATTTTCAAAAATATAAAGTCTTACATATCATACTGTATGAGATAATTTGAAATCCACTTCTTGATTAGCTTTGAGAGATTGTATTCTATGCCTTCCACACAAGCACCATGTTCATCTCTCATAAACACATCCATCCAGTTTAGCCCTACTTTATTCAAGATTGTGGATGATTCTATAATCATCCCATCAAGTGACATGAGATCCATTTACATCAGTGAAGTTACTTCAGAGATTAAGTATTTAGTCCAAAGTCACATAGTTCATAATCAAGAGACTCAGAGAGATCTGCCTACTGCCAAAGCTTTAATGCCTTCCTCTCTTCTATAGACTTCTTATTTTAAAATCATAATGGAAAATTTTGAGTCTTGTTACAATATATTTTATTACCCTTGGATAGAATGTATATAAGTGTACACATAGATGGAAATGTGTCTGACACTTGAGATTTTTATAGCCAATTTAAATAAAAGATTTTAGCATATGCAATTTACAAGCAAGAATAGCAAAGTGTGTTCAACAGTGTAACTACACTCAAGTTTCTATCCGATAAACTCCCTTGTTTGTTTGCTTCTATAGTGAAGGGAAAAGAATGGCAATGTACTTAAAATAGGTACTATTGCCTTAATTCAGCAGTTCTCAACCTGTGGGTCATGACCCTTTCTGAATGACCTTTATAATGTGGTTACGTATTAGATATCCCCCATATCAGATATTTACCTTATAATTCATAACAGTAGCAAAATTTCAGTTATGAAGTAGAAACAAAATAATTTTATGGCTGGGAACCTCACAACAACATGAGGACCTGTATTAAAGGATCACAGAACTAGGAGGGTTGAAAATCACTGCCTTAGTTAACCTCAGTTTGGGGAACAAATTCTTCTGTGTGTAGCATTTTAAACAATACTATCCTATTTCTCCCAGTCTGTAGGCTGGGAAACTCACGATCAAGGTGCTCACATATTTTATACCTCCAGATGCTTTCCTTCATTGACAGGCCTTCACGTATTTCCACATATGGGAAGAAGGAAGAAACTTTCCAAGACTCCTTTTAATCCCATTCAGGAGCATAGAGTCCTTAGAACCTAACTATATCCCAAAGATTAGTATTTAATATTGTTACATAAAACTATCATATTTTTGGCCTCCACCATCTCACTGAGACCTGTTCTGTCAGTGGAGTTGATGTTATAGTTTGTTGTTTCCAATCTAATTATATTTCCTAAGTCCAGGGAAACATATAAGTCTTAGTTTATAATTCTTTTCACAGAATTCAAGCTCTTTTGCCATTCTCTGGATTGATCATTACTAAAATCAGGTGATTAATGCCTCAAAAAGGAACATCAGCAATGATTGTGTACCTGTCTAAACAAGTGTTTCTGTTTCCACTAATGAAAAGCAAATAAAATACCAGAAAATTCTACTGTGAACAAAGTTCATTCTACTATATCAAAGGACATAAATTCAGATTTTTTCTCCCACTTTCTAGAAACTGTTACCTGGAACTGGATATGTATCAAGTAAATGTGTTGCAAAACAATTGTCTGAAAATACTCTGTGTAATAACAAAAGTGTAGGTGATAAGAAGGTACTTCTGATCTTGAGACGTTATCTGTTGTAACAGTTTTCCTCTCCTTTTCAACGTGTTTCCAAGTGTTTTAATCTTTTGTAGATAAGATGGTATTCCCATGTTGACCTACTTGTTGGAATTTATATTGATTTACTAATTTCTATGATGAACAGGTGTTGGATATAAACTATAGTTCATCAATGGATTATCTTTTACAGAGTGGATGAACTAAAGAATTCCATGCAATTATGCTGTCTCTCCCCGTCCATTTAAAGCATAACAGTGCTTCCCAGACCAGAGGATTCTTAACATTCAAGTGCCACTCTTACAAACCCTGTGGATTAGTCATAGCCTAAATCGTGTCATTGTTTCAACTGAGAGTCTAGTTTGTGATGTGAAGGGGCTGTTCGGTGTGATTATTAAAAATACAAATCATAAAGTAGTAGACTGATACTATGAAAAGGAATACTAGTTTCAGCATCCTTCTGGGGAAATAGCATAAAATATATTAAAAGAGTCTTTTTATAAAAGGTAACAATTATATCACAGAAATGATGCAATTCTGTCTATGTATCATGAGTCTCACAAGCTTTTATATTTGTGTTTTATGATAATTTAAATATTTGAAGAATTTTAACATAAAAAGGGTAGCAGTCTGATAAACAATCCTCACTGTTAAAGAATAGTCTTCAGAATGTTCTATTCATGGTAAGACACTACATTTTAGTAGTTTTGAAAGAAATATTCCTTTCATCACGGCCCATTGCAAAGAGTAGGCTTCACAAAATGTGCTGCTGTTTATAATTAAAGCTAATGACAGTTCACTTACTCTAAAAATGTTTCCAAGCCAGGACAATAAACTGTAATTTATAAAACATCTCAAAACTTCAGTGCTGATCTTGCCTTTGAATTTGAGGCTTTGAACAAAACATGTTGTGTTAAGCTGTGTGTGGATTGTAAGCCATGACATTGTTTTAGAAATGTCCCATGCGTTATATAAATATATAAATTTTCTCTTGAAATATGAACATTTTAGCCACTACTTTCATTTGAGTCCTTGGTCACCTTCAAGAACTCCATCCTGTCACAAATGTAAGTAAGCTAGGGAGCATTAGGTGTGCCGCAGAGCTTCAGAGATCCTGTTGTCACAGACTCTTCAAGGCTCCTGTCCATAGACAAGGACTTCAATGTGTTTCTTGTTTGAAATTCAGAGAGGGTAAAACAGAAGTACATTGCTTTTAGTTAATTAGTTAGTATATTATTTGTTATTAAGTTAATTTATTTATTAATATTCAGTATGTCTAGTGTACATGTGTACATTAATGTGTGTTGGGGATGTACATAAGTTTGTCTGCAGGCTATACTCTACTATAGGGTGTCATCTGCTATTGTGTGATGTTTCAATCTTTTGACTTTGGGAGTCCCACTGCCCAGCTCCCCCAAAACAATTACTCATGGAGGCTTATACTTACTTATGAATGTCTGACATTGGCTTGGCTTGTTTCCTGCCAGCTTTTATTACCTTAAATTATCCCTATTACCTTACACCTCTGGGTTTTTATCTTTTCTCTATTTCTGTATACCTTTCTTTTCTTCTGTCTCTGGAGCTAGGTGGCTGGCCCCTGATGTCCTCCTTTCCTTGTTCTCATTATCCTTGCTTTTCTTCTCTCCTCCCAGATTACTCTCTCCATTTATAATCTTTGTCTGATAGTCCTGCCTATCCTTGCTTCAGCCTTGCTATTGGCCCTTCCTCTCTGTATTAGGACCAGAACATGTTTTTGACAGGCATAGGAACACAGTTTCACAGAGTTAAACAAATGCAGAATAAACAAATGTCACACACCTAAAAATAATATTCCTCAACATTGTGTTATTGTTTTTGCTATAATTGTTTGAGATGGGAGTTTCTAACTGAACCCAGAGTTTGCTAGGTCTGCTATATTGTATCTGCAGTAAACCACTGGGGTCCTCCTAGCTGCACCTCAATCCAATTACTAGGGCTCTCACCTTACACAGTAACACTTGGTTTGTTTCTGATGCTTGGTTTCAAAAAGATTTCCATATGTTTGTGAGACCAACACTCTTAACCACCCTACCACTTCTTCAAGCCCAGAGAAGGGGTTTTTCACTGTTCCTTTGTTTGCTTTTATTTTCATCAATTATCTCCTTACTTCGGCTTTTCCCTAGGAAAACCCAGAACATGTAGGGAAATGCTTGTGTACTGCATTCTTTTTTTTTTGGTTTATTTCGAAGGCATATTTGTCATTTTGCTCCTGGAGCTCTAAATCAGATGCCTGACTGTGGGAATTCTGGTAGATGGATGTGACCACTAACCCCAAAATCAAATGTAAAGAGTGAAGATGGAAGGCAGCAAATGAATTTATTATTCAATTAGCCATGATTTATCAGCACTGCCATCTATGATATTGACATCAGCTCTGGGGTGCCTTACAGAAATGGGCAAGAAGTGTGCATGTTCATGCAATATTGGGCAAACTGTGTTCTATAGATCATTTTCTAAGTTCTAAGCAGACAGAATCTTATTGGTGTGAGGGAATTTCCACTGCACTGAGGTATGCAGGCAATTCTCAATTTTGTGCCTAGAAAATTTTCAGTATTAGAAAACCATGACTTGCATCATGTAGTTTTTATCAGACAAAATCTGGGACATATAATGTGTACTCCTGCTTAGAAGTTAGGTTCAGTATCATCATGAAAGAGTCAGGATAAGATCTCTGCTGATCTAGAATATGAAAGGTCATAACTGGAGACTTCCACGTGGCACTCAAGGAACTAGACGAGACTTCAATGAAGCTGGTAGCTTTAAATTTGCTTCTCCTTCCTGTCATAGCCATGAAGGGAGAGACTCAGTAGCTTTATCTGAACAGTGTTGACATGGTCTGCAAAGTGAAATACTGAGTATACCTGAGAGTTGGACCAAAATATTAAGGCAAAGAAGACAAATAAACTAGGTGGTGGTGATGTATGCCATTAACCCCAGCCCTTGGGAGGCAGAGGCATGCAGATATCAGTGAGTTTGAGACAAGATTGATCTACTGTGAGAGTTTCAAGACTACCAGGGCTATACAGAGAAGCCCTGCCTTCAAAAACAAAAATAAGAGAAAAGAAAGAAAAAAATGAAATAAAGAAGGGAGGGAGGAAGAAATACAGACCACATTTCCTATTGCCCATGTCACATTGAATCTTCACTAGAAAGATACAGAATATTACAGAAAAGCATGGATCTGCCTTTTACAACCTTATGAAACAATGTTTCTTTGCTTATGCCAGAGATTACAGTGGTATTATCATAAGAATGTCCATTCAGGGTAAGACTTTTAAGAAATTAGCACACTATAATTTTTACAGTCTCATTCATAAACTTGAAGAAAATTTCACATTTATTATTGGGATCTGTTATTAGAGCTTAAATTGCTAAAAAGGACATACTCCACTCATAACAAGATAAATTTAAACAGGTAAAAGAGAATACTCTGCTGAGTTGTGCATTCCAATAGTCCCAATGCATGTCAGCAGTCTCGAGAATGTAGGCAAATGATACAGGAAATTCTCGGTAGAGTTGTACCACAAATGCCATCCACCTATCTTTTTCTAGTGTCTCAAGTTGTGTTTTTATATACAGCATAATTTCTGGTTTTTGTAAGGATGTACATCAGTAGCATTAAATACATTTGTAATATTGGGTAATCATTACAATGCCCTACATCCATAACTTTTTATTGTCTTAGTGTAAATCTCAGTGTAAATACTGTTTCAAATAAACATTTAGCTCTGAGTAGCCATCCCCTCTGCCCCTGGTAACCACATCCTATTTTCGATCTTTATAATACTCATTCTAAGTTCCTTGTATAATTTGCAGTCTTACAGTATTTTCTTTTCTCTGTCTGGACCATTTTCCTTAGCATGCATTTTCCAAGTCCACTTCATTGTACTATTCATCAGCACCACATCCCTTTCTTATGCTTAAGTAATATTCCATTCATTAGAACATATTTATTTGCCCATCCATCCGTAGAAAGACATGAACAATGCCTATCCTTTGGTTACTTTAAGTAGCATTTCTAGAACTAACGTGAACCAACATGAATCTGAGATCCCAATTTCAATATTCTTAAATAAAGCTCTGCTGGGTCCTGTGGGTTGCTTAAGATATGTTAAATCATTTTTCATAGAGGCTACACCATTCTGCATTTCTACTAATGATGCATAGAAGTTTTCAAATCCTCAAACCCTTTTCAGAACATGTCATTTTTCTCCTGCTCCCATTATTTTTCTTCTGGTCCCATAGGTGTCCCTCATTAATTAATTATTATTAATCCACCTTTTAATAATGGCTTAAGTTTGAAGATTGTTGACTACAACATCACTTTCTATACTTGTCACTATAAATTAGGCACAGGAAAAATTTAAACATGTAATGTACCAGTACACCAAGGTAGCAATTGGAATTTTATTACATTTTTTTATGTTATTAGTGCATTCAAAAATGGCCTCCTGAAGGAGAATCCCAGGCAGTATTTGGTCTGTGTTCTAAGACATGTGTTGAATCAGGAAGTTTGACTTTTGGTTCCAAAGTGACTGAAAGAAACATTGTATATTTACTGGAAAAACTAGCTCTTCCATATTCTGATATTCAAAATCAATTCTAGCCTTAGTCATCTTAGAATTTCTTTAGGTTTTTATTGTTTTAGAACAATAGATTTTAGATCCATTTGCTTGTAATTTATTATGTAGGAATATTACTTAAAATTAAGCAGGAATGCTTTAAAAACAAGAAAAATGTTTATAAGGGAGAGTAATAACCACATCTCAGAGACTTTGAAGATAAAATTATCTTTCAAAATAGATTACACAAGCAAAGAGATGGGGGCATGATATTGACAAAGGAGATATAATCTCCCCATTGTGGTTATATTTCATCACAGTGGTTTTATTTTGTGATGCTATCACTTTCTCTGCCCTAATTTTCTGAAGATCAGTATGCCCTGGCCATTTTCCACCTACCCACTCTTCTCTGTCTTCATGAGCTAGAAACTGTATTCCTCCCAACTATTGGTCATTGTCACGTCATTTCTGAAATGAAAATGAATATTTCACTTTCTCTTGCATGATAAACTTTATCTGCCTGCCATTAATTTTATCACCTCTTTCCCAGACTCTGTGTTTCTCTCATCTTTTCAATCTCACTCCATAGTTTTAAATGCTAATTTTGTTTCTGGGCCATCTCATTCCTTTTTTTTCCATCCCAATCTACTGTCATCCAGAACTTTTTAATTCCCACCCCATATTCATACTTGTGTTCATAACTTTCTTGAAAGATACCAAGAAAAATGGTTATATCAGGGAATTTTAGCATACAGAACTAGTAGTGTTTTCAGTTGAACACTCTTGTATTTCTTTGACTGAGTAGTGTGATTGTTTGCTAACGGATTAGAGGCTTTTGGTGAAGTTTTGAAGCAAGAAGAGTTACATTAAATAACATAGTAAACCTAAAATATTAATTGGAGGTTTCTAGTTTCTCTACATGAGAGTATTTGCCCTTGCCCACTTCCGGAAGGTTGATATTTTAACTGAATTTCCAGCACACGTTAATGCCTGGGTTCAAGTTAGCTTGAACTTCAGGGAGCAGTGACAGAATATTTGTTGGTATACAAGAGAAAAATCTGAAAGATTTGTTCTTCCTTTCTCCCTTTATGCCAACAGTGGGCACAACCTTCTTAGGTCATTCATTTTCTCTCACGTATG
>JAQHUG010000182.1:3960969-3973591 GCA_028555095.1 Dicrostonyx torquatus
TATAGGTTCTGTGATTTATAATTGTGTTTTAGTGTAAGTCTTGGCACTAATCTACTGTGATTCTGTTTTATCAATATCACTCAAGAGCTTTTTGTGAAACTCATTTGTCTCAGTATTTACAGTATTTATAAGTGTACTTGTGTGTGAGAGAGAGTGGGAGAGAATATGTGTGTGTTTGAGTGTATATGCATTCATATGTGTGTTAGTGTTTAGAAACATGATTTCACACATCAAATATGTACTCTGTGTTTTTAAAGTATTATTCATTCTCTTGCAGAAATCAAGTCTAATCTTTGTTCTGAAACCATAGGCTTTTGCTAACTATGATATAGAAGAGGAACATTTTATTTCCAAGCAGAATATTTATATTAGGTTAATGGACTAATCTACTTCATATAAATATTTTCTGCAACATACTATATCTTCTATGCTTCCATACATATTTCTATTTCCAATTTCACTAGTAAGCCTATTTGGGAACATTGAAGCACAGTACCCTCTTAGTGCCATCGTATATAGAGAGAATTGTAGCAACAAGAAAATTATCATTCACCACACAGTTTGAATTATAAAGTGAAGAAAACATTGAAAATGATCTAGAGCTAAATTTTCTTTGATGATTATTTTGAGAAGCTCCAATGAAAAGCATTCCTGGAAAGGAGAAAATAAGCATTTCTGTCTGCCGAGGATTTACTGATCTACTTGCCTCTTTTTGTTTTATTAGTTTATTTTGGTTTTTGACAATTTCATATGTGTATATAATATATTCTGACTATTCTTTTCCCCATCGTCTTTTATATCGCCACATTACTGTGAACACACCACTCCTCCCTACCTCTTCCATTCCTGAATTGAAGGTTTTTGGTATTTTGTGAGCCATTTAGGATATTCAGGACTGTATCTACCACCATTGGATTGAAACTATCCTTTATAGACTAGTGTGTGTGTGGGAGGGCGGGGCTCACCATTTGTTATGCAATTGTATATGAACTACTTTTGGGTGCTATGGTAAAATACTAGGGCCAAAGCAACTTATGAAAGGAACAGTTTATTTGGTTTATGGTTCCAGGGGAAGATTTATTGATGATTGGGAGGCATGGAAGCTGGTACTCAGAGGTTGAGGAATCATGTCTTCAACCATAAATATGAAAAAGAGAGAAAATAGGGAGCAGACAAGTTTATAAACTCTCAAAGGCTACAATGACATTCTTCAGTCCCCCCAAACAGAATCACCAAAGAGGGAACTGATATTCAAATACTTGAGATTATAGGTGTATTTCTCATTCAAATCTTTACATTCCATTCTTGATCCTCATAAATGCTTGCTCATAGCATACTGCAAAAAACTATTTTGTCCAACTTTGAAAGTTTCCACAGTCATTAAAGTTTGAACATTCTTCATAAATCTAAAGTCAAATGGCTTCTCTGAGTGTCAAGGCAATATTTTGATTGTGGTGCCCTGTGAAATAATCATAATATGATATACTTCCAACATATGATAGCACATAATATATATTTCCACGATAAAATAGAATAACGAGGGCATACTAAATAAATACAACACCAAAGAAAGACCAAAACCCAATAAGGCAACACCAAATCTCATTGTTCCATATCTGCTACCTAGACGTTTAATTTCAAAGGGCTTAACAGCTCCAGCATTGATGCCTGCAGCAAGCACCTTTCAAGCCAGTTTCATTACCTATATGCAAGTTCCCATAAGGGATAGTTTATGCTGGAGTTACACTTGAGTGATCCTGACCATGGAACAATGATTTCAATTTCCTCAAATACAATGTTGCAGTTGTGTAGTAGCAGAATAAAGAAACATTTTTATATCAATGCATTTTGAAAATGTATTGATAAAACATTAACTGGTGAGTCTCAGCAGACACAGAACCTTCAACTGTAGGCTTAAGCTCTTATCTGAGACCATTCTTAGCCCTTTCACTGTTGGAAAATAGGGTTTTGATAATTTATTACATTCCAAATGTTTTTATGTGTTTATTGGGATGTTAGATCTGACAGAGAAATGGGCAAGGTTTTACTGTTTAGAAGAGGAAACATAACTCAATAAAAACTATAATTCAGATTCAAACTCTTTATGCCACTGCTTTGGGTCAGTTGATCGACCTATGTAGACAGTTCTACCTAGGACATCAGGAAGTCTGACGCTAAAGGTATGCCCAAAATATAATGTCCTTAGTGTTGGGTTCATGTCATTTAGTCCTGACAGAGAAGCAAAGGAATGTCTTTAGTGCATTATTTTAGAAACTTATGTGGCCTCTTTAACAAACAACTCATTAGGAGGTTTACTTCGTATTCCATGGCACTGAGGTTTTATTCAGTAATTTAGAATTTCAAGAAGTAGCTTTTCCAGCCACACAGGGTATCACCCTTCAAATTTTTTTTGAAAAAAAAATTATTTGGTTACAAAAAAAATCATAATTGTCATTATGAATTTTCCATACCTATTCCCTTTGGCTGACCTCTGCCTTCTGGTCCCTTGTCCATTTTGATGTTGGCTGCTCTCCTTCTGACACCAATTTTAATGTTCTATCAAGAGGTTCTTTACAAGATCTTTGGTCATAAAGCACAAAGGCATCAGTTAGGCATTGACAGTATCCGTGCTTATGCTCCCTGAGCAACATTCCCAAATGTGGTCTGAGTGCCCACTCTGACTCTTGAACTTCGTCAGGTCTGTCATTCCCATCTGTGTTTGGTCGCTCTGAAGGGAGGTATGAGACATTGTTCTTACCTACTATCAGGAATGTGAGGAGAGTGGAAATGTGAGAACGGGGAACACAAGGATTATGGAGCAGCTAATATAGGCAAATTGCTTTCTTTTAATCATTAGAAAAACATTTATATGAGGTGACGTTGATGTTAAGAGATGTTACTATTATTATTCTAATGTAACAAATGCAGAAACAGAGTGAGAGAGGTGTTAAATTAAATGTACACATTAATAAATGGTAAAACATATGCTTCAAAAGAACCTGCCTATTTTGGGTGATAATTTATTCCTCAGAGGCCTGTGCCTAATCCCAGCTCTGCATCTGACTAAGGTGTGACTCTGATCTCTTGAGGTGGTTCAATTTCCTCATTTTGGAGTCTTGGATATGATGATTTATTCAGCTATTTTCTCTCTCAAAAATTACTTAATCTTATGGAAATAGGAAGATTCTGAATGTAATTTCAGTTGTAATATAAAGAAAATAATTTATTTTCTCTTTTTCTTTATTTGAATTGATTTTATCGAACTCTACATTTTTCTCTGCTCCCCTTGCTGCCTCTCCCCTCCCCTTCTACCCTCTCCCATGGTCCCAATGCTTGCAATTTACTTAGGAGATCCTGTTTTTTTCTACTTTCCATGTAGATTAGATCCATGTATGCCTATCTTGGGGTTCTCATTTTTGTCTAGGTTCTCTAGTATTGTGATTGTGATTTACAGGCTGGTTTTCTTAGCTTTATGTCTTAATAACAAGTTTTATCCGAATTAATTATTTTTTGTTTGTTTGTTTGTAGAGACCGGGTTTTTCTGTAGCTTTGGAGCCTGTCCTGTAACTAGCTCTTGTAGTTCAGGCTGGCTTTGAACTCATAGAGATCTGCCTGCCTCTGCCTCCCAAGTGCTGGGATTAAAGACATGTGCCACCTCTGCCCAGCATCCAATATAACTTTAATAACATTATAGGAAATGGATTACATAATGCAGAGAATGCATATGTAGTACAGGTTTCAGTTTATTCTTTTTCTTTTTAAATATAGTTCTTTATTGATTTTTGAAATTTCATATCATGTACCCTAATCCCCAGTTCTTCCATATCCATCCTGCACCCTTGCAGCATTCTCTTCCCAAAATTAATTTAAAGCAAACAAAGTAAACAAGTAAAACCTCATCTTGATTATACCTCCTCTTTCATTCTGGTGGCAGCAATAGCTGCATTGTGTCATGCAGTATATCCTGTTGTCCAATTAGCCCCACCTGCAAAATATTCATTGTGATGAGTTATTCCTCTGGTTAAATGTCTCTGGTACACCATCATCACTGAACCCTCACTGAAACTCCTCTTCAATATCCTGTTGTGCTATGAGTCATGGAGATCCTGTGGCTATCATTCTCCAGGACCAGTGCCTTCGACACTCCAGTAGGTCATAGGTGGAGTAGACATTAGGATGAATCAACCCAAGGCCCAGGATGTGAATCTGGGTGGTAGCTGAGCTGGTTATTTCTCCCTAGTGCAGGGACTATGACTTCTATGGGGGGCCATTTTTCCAGCTGCAGTTTCCACTGAGTGGCAAGGCTTGCTCAGCATGTCCTTTGGATTTCAACACACATGGTTCTTACTACCCTCTTTGGTAACAAGGGTCATGGACATTATCACAAACCCTTAGCTGCAACAGAAACATGGATGTAGACAGTAGAGCCCTCAAACACCAACATGGTCTCAGGTAGCTATCAGACACTGAGGATCCACTTGACACTGGTGGCAACAGAAGCCATAAACATAAACTCTGACCCTGACTGCTGCTAGGCCATGGACCCCAGATATGTTTCACAGCAGCAGCCCAGGCCCATATGAAGGATGATCCTTCAGGGTAGTACAGACCACCTAGACTGACATAACACCAACATGACCACAGGTTGCATTGCAGACCCAGGGATTCCATGTGGCCTTTGGTGGTACCATGGGACATGAACTTAAACACAGAACCTGGCTATGGTAGGACCATTGACCCAGGCATGATTCTTAGTAGAAGCTTAGGTTCAGATGTCACCATGACCCGAGGTAGCAGTTTAGGCCTCTCAAATTTTTATGGTCCCCATGGCAGCATGACCCTAGCACACTAACATGGCCACAGGTGGTGGCCCAGACACTGGTTATCTACATGGTCTTAATTGGTTACTGTAGACACAGGTAACAACACCAAATTGACTGCTACAGGGGCCTGGCCCTGGCAGCAACTGGGACCTGGATATCATCATGTTCCCCATGGCAACACAGGCCACTCAGATCAACATGGCCTCATAGACTGTATCATGAGGGGCCTGCTCATTGGGGTTTCTGTCCCGCCTGGTACCCCACAGCTGGCAAGCCCCAAAGAAAGTCACACAGAGAGTCTACATTAAGTTGTACGCTGATTGGCCCATTTGCTCAGTCTTCCTACCAGCTCCCATAACTTATATTAACCCATTGTTCCCATCCATGCCAGCCACATGGCCAGTACCTATTCACAGCTGGGACAGGGACACATGCTGCTCCCTTGGTGGTCTGCGCAGGAATGCCAAGGGAGCTTCCTGCTTCCCAGATGTTCTCCTCGCCCTGCCTCTACTTCCTGTCTGGTTGACCCACCTATATTTCCTATCTGGCCAATCAGCATTTATTTAAAACATGATTGACAGAAACAGACAAGTCTCCTGCACCAATAGACAACACAGCCCTCTAAAAGCAAACTAGCCACAAGTGGCAGCTCAGACTCTGGGTTTTCCTGTGGCCTTGTTGGCAACATGGGTCATGGACCTCAACTAGACTCCAGCTGTGGTAGGACAGACATGATCCTAGGGTTCAGCACAGGCCCAGACACCCTCCTGGTTCCATGGGCAAGCAGGCTACCAACTGTGGATGCTTGAAGTAGGCCAGACCATGAGGACCTAGGCAGTCCAGTGGGTGTCTTTCAGACAACTGAGCCACATTTCAATTTATTCTCAACTAGAGGTACTTCAAAGTTTTCTTCTTATAACTAGCTTACAAAAGCACCTTTGATTTAGATGTGTCTGTCTTGGGGTGTGAAATCAATATCTTTATTATGCCAAGCCTATTTCCATCAAAATACAAAAAGGAAAGCTTGTTGAGATCTGTGCTGGATCAACATGTGGTTCTTTCCTATGCAATGACATTAGCATTTGAAAGGAAAATAGCACCTGCAGCAGTCCATTTGTGAGGGTGCACAGATTGGGTCTCCCTCCATATTTAGTACTATCTTTTCAGTTCTATTTCATGATAGGCAAGCAGAATGAATGCAGTAATAAGCGGGTCCAAACTGGCTTCTTACAAAAATGAGTAGTGACCTCCTCAGCAAACACTGATTTTGGGGATCATGACAGCATGCCACTCAGCACTGAAACGATTCTACATGGTCAGGTTTTGCTACAGCAAAGCAACCCTTCATATTGCTTTTCCTATATTTGCTCTTCAGAGGACACTGATGTCGGTTCACCGATCTGTGACTAACTGTGATATCTCTGGTTTTCTTCATAGGGGACAGTAACCTGATGTCAATGTATGCAATTATAGACTCAGAGACAAAGCAATCTATATCCCTCTCTCTCATTCTCTCTCCATTTCCACCCTTTCCTCTCTCATTGTCTTGTTGAGACACCTGAACACATTTCTGCTACATTGCTTTCTTTATGTGGACCTGATCTCTTTCAGCCAGACCTTATCTTGTTTGTTTTCTCAGTTTATCTTCCATTCTGCTTTTAACAGTATAATGATACCACTAAAGTAATAAATATTCCCACAATATAAAATATTTCCCGAAATACGGCTTAAATTCAGTCAAAATGTGAAAAAAATGATATGTGGTCATCTCGAATCATGAAGACGAACAGAATGAAATAATCAACTTAAGCTACTAGACTAATGGGACAGCTCAGGTCTGCCCCACTCAGGAAAATAGAAAGGAGGAGAAATAATATGCATCACTTCATTGAATCTGAGAATTTCCCTGAGGCCTGCCAGTGTGCCCCAGTTCACAAATATTCTTGTATATTTATGCCTTTCTGCTCCATGATATTGATATATACTGGGTACTTGGTCTTATCTGGTGAGATTTATGGAAGGCCAACACTTGGATCTTGCCAAAGGGGGTCTACAGATCCATTGCAGACAACTGCTTTGTCACACTTCAGTTACTAATCCAGCCCAGAGTCTAAGTCGGTTAAACTGCATCAGTCTGGGCCATGGGTTAGCTGATCAGCTCTGAGACAACGTAAGCATCTAGGCTCTTCCATGAGACTCCTCCCTATTCTTCACAGTGAATTTTGAACTGTGCATGCTAGGAACACCTAGGTATATGTGGACCAAAACATGGGGTTAACAGGATAAAGAAGCAAATTTCATAAAATATTTTTAAATTATCATTACTTTGATGATGACCACTTAAAGAAGTTTACTTCAGATGTAGACTTTTCTATTTCTGGTGTCATATAGATTCTAAAAGTGTTTTAAATGTTGAAAGAGAATTGGATTTCAGGTTAGGGATTTTGTAGGTGGGGCTGTTCTTGTATGTACTTTAGGCCACTTATTTATGGAAATAACTTTGAATGTTTTCAGTACCTTTTTCTTACGTCTTCCACTTTTAGGTCATGTTTTTCTTTTTTTTTTTTTTTAAAGTTGGTATGTCTGTTTACTTGAGATAGCATTACAATATAACAATAGTTGATGCATTTGTTGGGAATAAAGTCTGGTATTAAATGTATTTTAAATATAACCACATTTTTAAAAACGTGAATTTCAATAGAAAACAATTAAGAGATAGTAGAAAACATATGCTGCTAAATTAGAACTGCAAACTAGATGGATGAAACAACCCTGACTGTAAATAGGCTTCTTCAGCAGAGGTGATAGGTCATGTTTTTCATGTAAAAGATTCAACCAGACCTATGATATGTTTCCATAGGGATCTCATGTGAGCATTAATATCTATCAATATCTATTAATATCATGAGGTATGATTTAGGCCCAATTCTTTTTATATTATAGGTTATTAGGTTAGTAATATGCCACATAAAAAGTAATGTAAAGAACTTATTTCCTTCTTTATTGTTTGTAGTGGTGATTTTTATGGACTAAAGAGAGATTTAAGTGGATTGAATTAATGCATATTTAATCATGATTTATATTATGCATTGAGATATTTTACTTTCTGCTTGTGTCTAATGGTTTTATTAAAATGTGAATTTAATTGTTACCTTTATTTGAATTCTCATATTAAATTCACCTCAAGCATAATTTTTCATTTCTTTTGTGTCTGATATCTCTCTGATAAATATGGTTCTACATAAGGGGCAGCATTATTATAGGTGGCAAGCAGGCTTTTTAAAAGGTGAATGAAGACATCTAACAAGGAAGATCACTACTAAGGTCTTTAAAGAAATCTGGGAGTGCAGCCAAGTGAACATTCATGTATTGTAAGCAGAATATTTTAAAAAATCAATACCTTGCTGACTAGGCAGTCAATGAGGAAATAAGATAAAAGATAATGTGATCATTTATTGATAGGTAACACCTGGTTGAACTGTAAGTCAAGTAAGGGACATGTTCTGTGCTGATTGATAAAATCAGACAAATTGGCTGTGAGAAAAAGGAGAGAGGGGGAGCTATTTTTTAGTGAGTTAATATAGGTGATGAGTATGCCAAATTATAGCAAAAACAGTTCAGGAATAAGAAGTCGTGGCATTGAAGGTTGGTAATACTGTCCCTCTTTATCTCCTAGCACAAATGGTTCTCGGTAAATGAATATTATTCCCCAGTATAGACAAGTTTCAGATTTGAAGTTTAATAGCAAAGACAAGTACTTATTTTAGAAATTATCTTTGGCAAAAAGTTAAAACACACTTATGTTTTATCCACCTAAGAGTCTACAAGAATGAGATAATTTTTAAAGTACAGAAGAAGGGAGCAGCTGGTAAGTTCTGCATTCAGTTGTACAGGTACTAGAGTTACCTACTCTGGTGCAAGGTTCACAGTTTAAGAGTTCGGAGCATTGGGAGCAGTAATTTACTGCAACTTGAGTTGCACTGTTTATGACTGTTCACTATGCTTTACTTACTGAGTTGCTGAAAGGGTTATATAAATCTAGTTTTGCCTTAGGTCTAGCTCACAGAAAATATATAATAAACATTAGCATTTTAAAGCCCAAACATAAAACTTAAAATAGTAATAGAATTTTATAATACTGCCCAATGAATATTATGCATTATATATCTTTTCATATAACCAAATCATGCTATATTAACCAAGTTGAAATCAAATATAGCAATGTTGTAATAAAATATCATTTTGAGTGACATGTTAGAACTTCTTGGCACTTCTAGTTGATAAGTAAAATCAAAAGTAAAACTAACTTCATTAGTTTCATGTCAAAAGCAATCTTATATGCATTTTATTTTTATACATTCTCAATATTTTTCCAAGGTAAATTTGTCTTATTGTCACCTACTTCATACTTTATCGGTATGTGCCCGTACTGATAGCTGTGTGAATTTCAGAACACAGTCAAGAAATTATTGAATATACAGGCTTAATAACTCACCCTGAAAGTTCCAAAATTTATAGTCTTTCAAATATCTCAATATGTTGACATAAACTAAATCCATATTCAGAAATCACTTATGCATAAAGAAACAAATACTTATGCAATTACTCCTTTTAAGGAAGAGAAGTAAAAATAAAAATTATATTGAAACAATTTAACACCTGCTATCAGTGCAATCCACTGGTGCCCCTTCTGACTTTTCTGTCCATTCTGAGTTTTTCTGCTAATTACTAACCACTATGCTTCCCCTGGCAATCCCATGACCACCCACCTCTGATTATATCTCAAGATTATTGCTTCAGGCTCCAATGCCCTGTCCCCCAGAAAATAATATAGCTCAATGTTTTGTTCTATCAAATGCCCATCTTATCTCAACTCAAAGTTTTGTGTTTTCAAATCTAAAGCAATATAAACTCTTCAATATCCCCTTTATTTCTCTCAACAGAACTTTTACCATCTAATGAACTTTTTTTAAAAAATCCTGTTAGTCCACTACTTGGCCATTAGCATAAAATGCCAGTGAATGCAAGTATCAATTGTTCTCAAAAATCTCAGAGCTTATAATCTTGTACTACGGAGAGTAGATATTAAAGTAACTTTGCTAGATAAAGGAACTTAAGTTTAGTCCCCAGAATTACACCTGAACTTGCAAGAATGTGAAGACAAGTGTTTTGTTGGAGAGATGATTCTAGAAAATATTAATAAAGTTGGAGGGAAATAAACCTATGAAGTTCAACACAAAATATATATTGAACAGGATACTGGTCAAATGGTCCATTGTATCAAAAAAAATTTGAGTGGCAGTGAAGTAATACAGATTGCTTCAAATTACCTAAGAAGAAAGGAAGAGGGACACTTTTATTTTCTATGCAACTGGGATGCTTCTGGGAAAGGAGAAAAATTAATGTTCTTGGAAGTGATTTTTGTGCTGAATTAAGACAGAGTTACAGGAGCTTTACTGTATATTTGCCTGCAAATAGATCATGAGCATCACATGCATCAAATATATAGAGAGACCAATTGTTAAGTGCTTGGGGTATCTTAGTTCTCTTTTTACATGGATATACCTATGATCCTCTTACCACATACACCAAACAAAATCTTTGTATTGAACTGAAAATCTTTTAAAGGAGACATCAAACTTATTTTAAAGAATAAAAGAACATCAAAAGACAATGTTAACAAATTCAGAAGAGCATGAGGAGTGAAGACTTCCTAAGCATGGCTGAAATCCAGGTCACAGTCTAAGACCTCAGTTAAAGGCCTCACCATTGTCATCTAACACAACTGACACCTTCTTTTATTGACTCAGTGGTGCTTTTATTTGGGTCCTTAAAATATCATTTTGATTTTGAGTAGTCTGCTGTGCTGAAGCAACTGGTACATAAAAATAAAAGGTGTTCTCAAATGGAGACCTTAAGTAGATCACCAAGTAGGATTGTCACCAGAAAGAATTTGCTAAGCCACACTTTTTTTCACCTGCTTGCCCTCAGGCAGGAAACAACATGCTATTTAGCATTGTACACCACATGAATTATGGCTTCTGTAAGACATTAGTGGCATTAGAAAGAAAACTATTTTCTAAACTATATGAAATCTTTGTCTATGTAGAAAAACAAATGTATAATTCAATGCCTACCAGGATTTTTTAATGAATAGAAATTTAAATAATTTCCTATAAAAGTGGAATTAAAAGAGAACTTGTACACTCAACACTAGCAGTATTGAATGCTAAAATCATTTCAATTTTATGTAGTTTAAAATAAAACTGAAAGTATTTTAAAAGTAAATGTCAAAATTTCAAAATGTTTGGAAGCTAAGGTCACCTTGAATATATGTAGGAATATGTGTGTGTGGTGTGTGTTGTGTGTGGTGGTATGCAGTGAGGGTATTATAGATGTGTGTGTTTGGTTGTACAGTGTGTGTGGGGGCTTTGTGGTGTATATATGGGGTTTGAAGAACAGATGTGTGTGGTGTCATTTGTGGGGGGAGGCATATGCAATCATGAACACACACACACACACACAGCACAGAGGAGCTCTCAGACATCTCTTTCACTTTCAGCCTAATTCCCATGAGAGAATGTGTTTCACTGAACTTAGATCTATGCTGTGGGACAAGGGTTTTGTACCCTGTAAAGATAGGACACTGTGAGACAGAAACTTCTGTCAAGAGAACTAGGTTAATGACAATGAAGACACAGATTCCCTGGCATCTGTCCCATATCTAACTGGGGCACAGGCACAGGCACAACTACAACTGATCTGTTCCTTTTAGGTAAGTTCTATATTTGTGAATTTGTATTTAGGTTCTCATGTTTGCATGACAAGTGTTCCTACCTGCTAACCATCTCTTCAACTGAATCTAAAACTCTCTATTTTAAAGATTAATTTTATTATTTTTAATTACGTTTATGCATGTATGACAGGAGTGGATGAAGGGGTATGTGCAGAGAGTATAGGTTTCCTCAGAGGCCACAGGGACTAAATCTCTGAGAATTGGAGATAGAAACTTTTTGGACAAGGAGATATGATAACTTCCTCCGGAAGAGTAGTGAGTACCCTTCAAGACTGAACTCTCTCTCCAGCCTGATTATAGCATTCTTAACCAAATGCTTTACCCATATTATAATGTATAATTGATAATGTTCAAATGACTTTCAACTTTTGGACAAAACATAATAATGCAAAATAGTTACTTCTATTGCATGTGCCTTTATATTTTTGTTAAAAATATTTCTATAATCTATCTTTTCATAAGGTAAATGTCCTTGTTTCTACTCTGGGTTATATGATTGACTTAAATATTCACTGTCTACTAATTCCTTTAAAAAAAAAGGCACTGAAAATTGGTTTTCATTGTAAGATAAATAGTTTGGCAGTCAAGTGATTTGTCTCTTGGCTCATTGTTGCCAAGGTTTCTTCATAGCTTTATTGTTTTGGCCCATGGCAAGACTGAGAGTCATGGTAAACAACTTGTGGGGGAGCAAAACAAAATGGGAAGGATGGGAGGTACAAAGGAAAGAGAGGGGGGAGAGGGAGAGACAGCCAGAAGGCAACACTTTAACACACGAACCTATGGGGACACTTTACATCCAAACTTTAACATATCAGATACACTGTGAGGTATGTATCCAAATAGAATAGGGTCCCAAAAAGCCAGTACATGCAGTAGAGACAAATCCCAGTGCCATTATCATTGGCTTCTCAGTCTGACCCAAATATCAGCCACATCAGAGGGTCCAGTTTGATCCCTTGCTCGTTCAGTCCCAGTCCAACTGGATTTGGTGAGCTCCCATTAG